>JAVMSB010000358.1:0-30025 GCA_031761475.1 Penicillium pancosmium | reverse complement strand
GGGGAGGAGAGGGGCAGGAAGCAGTGTGTGTTTTCCCCGGGATAGCGCGCCAGCACCACTCCCATGCCCGCACACCATGACCATCTGGCTGGGTATTGCTGACGCCAAAGGTAAAACCCTGGATAGCCCGGTCGAAAAGAGGAGGAGACTCTCGATGTATCCAAGTCGTGGTACATCAAGGTACACCCACTCACCATTCAATCCCCAGACAACTCTTATACAATCAAAGATTACCCCAGACCACCCCCCCCCTTTCTCGACCCAATCCAACACCCAACCACGCTGCAGACTCGTGGCCGCATCGAGCAAAAGCACGGCCCACGGGCCAGCAGCCACGCTAACCAACTTTATAATGCCAAGATGAGGCCATTCTAGACGAGCAACCAGCATACCTTCTTCGGAGGTTGTTGAGTCCAACGTCGATCAGGTCGAGATCACCCCTCCATATCAATGGACCGTTCGGCCGGGTATGGTTTATGGTTATATTGAGGCTGGTTCTGACGATCCCGACTAACTAAAATGACCCTAGCTTGGTGTTTGAACCCATTGGAAATGATCCAAAGACGGGTAAGGATCGCAGTGCCAAAATGGAAATGGGTTACCAATATCAAAGGGGGGCGCCGCTCCGGCTATACCTACTGTCTAAGTAACAAAGTAAGAACTGGTTGCCTGGGTACTATCATAGTATTACAATGAGGCAGACCTGAAGAAGAAAAAGCACAGATCGAAACCTTGGAGAATTATCTCGATTGACAGCCCTCCCGCGCTACTAAATAAAGTATTAGCGTCAACCTTCTTTAGCCACCTCTGCAATTTGTTGCCCACCAAATGGCTGCCCTTCCACCCTCGTCTAATTAGCCCGCTGCGCCTGCATTGAAGAACTGCTGTGAGGCTGAATTTCCCGCCTCTCTGGGCCTGCTTTACCAGTTCTCTCTCATCCGTACTCCGTACTCGTACGCCTGCCATCTCACCCTGCATGAAGTCATTATGACCTTGGCACTAGGGCCAACCCCTTCTGTCTGCCCAGGCTATCCAGTCTCTGTTGGTGGAAGGGAAACCCCATCTCCTCCAGCCCGGTCAGAAATCCCTGGCATCATCATGAGGCCAACGTGATGCACAGCCAGCGCCTCCCGCGTCCTTTGTTCCGGGGCAATGCATGACTAGCAGCAGCAGCTACCAAAACCAAAACCGCCGACAGCATAGCGATGTCATGGGGCAAGCTCTATGCTACATCCTAGTTACCTATCAACCGTGGCCAGCAGCGGCTTAGGCTTGGGCACTGTTTCTTTCTTTCCATCTCATCCTGGATTCGAGGTTGCATCTCGATTCCGACGGTGTTCTTGCGTTACCCCCTACCAACTCATCTGCTCTTAGACGTATCCTCTTATCATCAGTCCCATTTTGATTACAATTATTCCTTTAACAAGGTTGTCTCATTTTCCAAGCCACACCCCATCTCCCTAGCTTACACGCCGCAATGTTCCATAAATCATCGATGGACGTACACCTGAAAGATGGGCACATCCTCTGTGCGTACTGCCAACGGCCCTCGGGCGAGGCAACTTATTCAGAGCTCGACCTGAATAACGTCCTGGGCGCGAGAAAAGGTACGTTCACCCGAGGTCATCACAGGTCCCTTGCACATGCATTTCCAAATTAAGAGGAGTCCCGGTGGAGGAAGAGGGAGGGGCGCGAGCAAAACCGCCCCCAAACCTACTGACATCTGCATCTACATCTACATCCAAACGTTCCGCCGAGAAAGCTTTTAGCGAAGCCAAGACTAACGAGGCTCCGCAGGTAAATTCGCTTGGAGTGCTGAGAACTTCACCGAGGATGCAGCCGATGTCATTCTCAAGTGGGATGGCCCCAACCACGAACCCATGCTGCACGCGCAGCTGGAAGATGAAGGGGGCATGCATAATGAGGACACGGTCAACTTGGCGGCCTGTATCAAGAATGAGGATGGGCATCTGCGCTACATGGACTGTTTCTAAAGGTGCATGCATGTCGGAGAAGCCGAGGAATGCGAGAAGTGCGAGAGGGCGAATCGGCGCAAGGGAAGAGCAGAACCTTGGAAGTAAAAATAGAAATTGAAGTTTATTGTAAATGCTTTTTTTCCCTTCTCTCGTTTTGCTTGCTTTCTCATATTTCCAAATCTGGTAACCGGAGACAGCTTCCATAACGGTAGACTTGATCGATGCAATGCCAAGCAGACGCAGAGTCGTCACACTCGAGGTAAGGACCATGTCGGCTTCTCCTCTGGACAGAATGAGGTTAGACGATGTCAAACGGGCAGTGCATGGGGAAGTGCATGCCACACCGCAGCTGAGGCTGAAAATGAAACGAAGGTCTAGTGTTGATGGCACAGGGTCCACCAAGCCAAAACAGCAAGGCCGGTAAAGACCAAGCCCCCTGAAAAATGTCCCCAAAGCGCGCCACGTCGAAGGATCCCCCCCTCAAAAAAGCAAATTTTGAAGAAATTAAAGACTGGATTATTATACCCGAAAGGTATCATTCCCGAATAGAGAAGAAACGAAGATCGCAGCTCGTGGAATGCATCCGTATGGGGGATAGCTTGACCCATCGAGCGGAGGGAGTTCGTACATAGTGGCAAGGACATGGAGTATTCTACCTGCAATAACCTCAAACGTCCGAACATGCGATCTGCAAAATTCCCGCTAATAAAAAAGAGATGCATTTCGCGAGGGACTGTGCCCAGGGTGCACCTAAGCCCCAAGCTATGGGATGTCTTAGATATTGGCAGTGGCACTGGCTTACCCACGCCCACCACGGAAAGGTCCTTAAAAATTGGAGAAGGGAAAAAAAGGACAAGGATCAAATGAGTAGCGCGGGGCGAATGAGTCCCTGTCCCCTTCAAGTTTCGTGAAAAGAAACGCGATCGGGAAAGGCTCGCGTCTTGGTCTTGGACGCCCGGGCCAATCGCTATTCGCGTCGGATACCTATGTAGGTAAGCTCGGGCACGCCCGAGGCGTCAAATAAGCGAGGTTAGAGAGTGGGGTGGGTGCTGCACAGATACCTCTGTATTGTTGCAAGGGTACGTTCCTCTGTACTCCGTACTCGTACCGACTTAATGGGTGGGAGGAGGGTGCAAGATGGAAGGTGGAAAATGCCAAAAATACCTCGAGGACCTTCAAGTTTCTGAACTCAAATCTAAAGGGCGGAGGCAGGCGACATGGGAATTTCCAAACAAAGAAGGAGGATAGTAGTCCCTGAATATCGGATGACATAGTAAATGCATTTGATAGAGGTCATTTTGAATATAGTATGCATGTAGGAGAATCTACCTAGGTATCTAATCTATCTATCTAATTTAAAGAGATGGTGTTTGGGTACTAGTAAGTGCTGGAAGCGGATATTTGATGGGAGAATCAACATATCCGGTCTGGCGGGCATAGAAATGGACATGTACAAGGGCATGCGAGAACAGAAGAATATAATCATGTCACATGGCCGTGCCCGTTGCAGTCGTCAGATATAACATAGATTAACAGTCATATCGCGTCAAGTCCTCGCGGTCATTTCCCTTAATCCCCTTCGGGTCATGCATGCCCCAAGAGGTACAGATAAGGAACATGCAAAAAAAAAAAAAAAAATAGAAGCGGAAAGTTGAACAAACAAAGCAGAAAGGGGAAAAGGACAAATAAAATAAAACGCCCAGATGAGAGCTCATTATCTCGCATTCATATTGACCTAATTTTAGCCTTTTAACCCATTCATTGTGTCCTCCTATTTCTAGGTCAGATGGATGATAATGCAAGCCCAGAAGGTTTAAAGACATGGAAAATGGAAAACGCTGAACTTCAGGTGCAGAGGAAAGGTCTGTGACGGGAGGGAGTAAAATTTCCTCCGGAGTCTTCAGATGTTTGTTTGTGTGATTGTGTATGTGTGTTCCAAATGCCAATACTGCCGTGGCACGCAGTTTTCATATGGCGGGGAAGTGAGAAGATTCGATGCGAGAAGTGTTTGAAAAGATGTCCGGCTCAACTTAAACCTGGTAAACGGTGCGCAGTTTTTGAGACACGGGCGAAGGAAGCTGCGATAGGAAAGAATCGAAGTTGGGTATCATGTTTTTATATCCCTGCAGAACCTGTTTGATGAGTTAGCAAAACAAAGGCCGTTTCCGTGTAGGGCGACTTGACTCGGATTAATACATACCTGCTGGAAGGAGCTGTGAATATCCCGGTGTTCCTCCAGCGACAGCAACTTGCTCGGGAACGAGGCGATGGCCTGGAAGTAGTCGACCAGACTAGACTCCATCGACTGAGGGTTCTTCATGACCACGGTGTTGAAGCCCAGGAAGGCAGAAGCTTTCTCAGGAGTGAATTCAATCTTGCTCATCGACTTCAGGAAGGAGTTGGCGTACTCGCTTAGATGTGGCGCCATGTTGTCGGCGCAGCAGAGACCAAGACGGCCAAGAGCCATGGCTGCGTTCTCATTAACGGAGTCGATGATCTCCTCGTTGTCGATGATTGCCAAGAGTCCGTGATACACTTTCTCAACATAGGGGGCAAGGGCCACCTTCTCGTTGACGGCGATTTCACCAACAGACCAACAAGCGTTGTTCAGCACGCTGAAACCGGTGTGGCGGTCATCGTCAGGAATTTGATCCAGGTCGAGCTGCTTGATAAGGATAGGCATAATGGTCGGGATGAAGGGCTCGAGGTGAGAGAAGATATTGATGGCGCAGTCACCCAACAAGGCGTATGAGGATTGACGGACCTCATAGTTCGGGTCTTGCATACAGTAGCAGAGCAGGTCAAAGAATTGTGGTTGCGAGTGGGCCACAAGCTCGCTGCTCTTTTGCGGATCAATAGCTTGGATGATACCACTCAGAAGATCCAGGCTAGTAACCAGAAAGTCCTTGTCGGGCTCGTCGACGGTTTCATTGTTTACTGATGCGATAGACTCCTCGAGGTTTTGATAGATGATCTTGGAGCAACGCTGGAAGAGAGGAGCAGCAAATGGCGAGAATGCGTCTCCATAAGCATTGGCGACGTAGCCAAGACATTCCAGTAACGGGAACAGCTCTCGCGACTGATCAGTGATCTGGTTGTATCGCCCGATCAGGGCAGGCATGAGGATTTCGACAAGATGAGGCCGGGCAAGCTCAGACACAACACAGTCTGCAAGGGTCTGTACGCAGTCATAGAGGATGTACATGTTGCGGTCCTTGTATTTGCCGAAGCATTGGACAAATTGGCGGAGAATAGGTTCGCAGTACGGGATCAGGCCATCTTCTGACTTCTCTTCCAGGCTGGCAAACGCCGATGCGGCAGCCTCCTGCACCTTCTTGTTGTTATCAAGCATGCGGTGGAGGATACCCTCCATCATCGGCTCGAAAAACTGCGCCCTTTGGCTATGGTCGCTCAGGTGCGAAGCCCATTCAGAGTAACGTCCAAGGCACCAACAAGTAATCTGACGCACGACAGGCTGGGCATCCGTAAGCAAAGAGATCAGGTAGGGCACCAGTTCAGGCAGGTGGGGTGTAACAGCATCCATGCAGCCATCAGCGACGGCACCAAGAGTGAGAACTGCGGCCTCGCGGTTAGGCCACTGGGAATGGCGCAGAGTCTCCTTCAAATAAGGTAGAATGATCTCAAAGATAGGGTCATGGTACACATTGGAAAAAACGTCGAGCGCGGCAGCGGAGCACTTCCGCAGGGTCCACTCGTCTTCGGGGTCATCCCCAAATTCAGAGTCTTCAATCTCTCCCTCGCTCAGATCGTCTTCATCCTCCTCCTGCTGAGGGACCGCACCATTGGCTTGCTGGCCTTGCTTTGCGGCATTCAATTTATCGCTCTTGGCCTTAGCAAACTGAGGCTTCAAATCCTCGGCACGGTCCTCGGCCTCGGCGTCATCATTCTCCTGCATCAGGCGAATCACATCGTCTTCTTCATAGATCATGTTCTGCAGCAGAACCGGAATGATTTTCGGCATGAAAGGCGCAAGCGGCTGTTGGAGTCGCTGCTGCTCGCCAGCAACGATCCAGAACTCCGCAGCGTCAAGGGACAGTTCGGGATCCTCCTGGTTCTGTTGCTGAATCAGGATGTAGTTGACCAGCCCCTCCATATGCGGGACCAGCTTCTCTGGCGCAAACTCCACCAATTGAGAGAATGACTGGCAGACCATCTTCCGCACTTCGGGATCCTGGTCGCCGGAGAGATTGAACAGCTGGGACAGGAAAAGGTCCAAGGAACCCATGAGGGCTTGAGGCTGGTGCGGGAGGAAGACATGGATACTGTTCAGGGCGAGGGATCGCACACGCGCGCTCGGACGAGAGGTGAACTCCAGCAACTTGGGGATGATGACGTCGAGAGGGCGCTGGCCGTGGTATTCGCGGTCCAAAATCTTGCGGTTGTCCTCGCAGACTTTAAACAGAGCTGCCATTGCGGCTTCCTGTGAGGGTAGTGAAACGTCGCCACTGGCATTTCCAACTAGGGCGATCAGCTCATGGAGGACCTCAGGCCAGGCCAGGAGACCACCCTGTTGAACCACCTCGGTGATGATGCTACCAGCACCTCGTTGTACTTGGCGGTCGGCGTCCTGCAGGGCGAGTAGGGCGGCGGAACGAATGAAGTTCAAGCTCTGGGGAGGAACGGTACGGAAGGCCATGAGGAGTTTGGTCTTCATGTTCATGGCGGCGGCGAAGCGCACCATGGCGTAAGTGCCAACATCCATGCCCACGGCGGCAGGTACCTGCGGGGTGGAAAAGAGATAGGTGATGTAGTTGACATAGTCGGGAGAAGACGTTGCTTGAGAGAGCATCTATTTTGGAAGATCGGAAAGGCCATGGTCAGTCATTCACGTTTATTCAGCTAGCGATATTTCTTGCAGGAGGGGGGCGAGAGAGGGGAATCATGCGTAGTGGCCGAGCGATGAGAAAGAAAAGAAATCAAAAAGAGAATTGTGATACCTCTTCAGCCTGTTTGCGGATGGACTGGTTTTGGCCATTGAGCGAGTCTTTGAGACAGGAGGCTAACTGCCTCAATGGCTCATCTTGGGGTTGCCAATCCATGTTGGAGTGGGTTGAGGTGAACAACTGCGTAGAAGCAAAAGTGCGTGTGGCACAGGAAGGAGGAGAGGCCCCGCCAAGAATGTGCGGGCCCGTTGTTCCCCACGAACAGAGCAGACCAGAGCAGATGAGATTCACTATGATCAGAAACCACCACAGATAAATCTAGAGTTGGACAATATTCGAGGGAAATCAGGCTTTTCAAATAGGGGGAACTTGACAAATAAAAAAGAGAGGAAAAGTACTAGTACTAGTAAAAGGTAAAGCGTCGCAAGCCACCAGCGTAGAGTGAGAGGGGGTTTTTTCTGCCGCGGAAAACAGAAGGCGGTGGGGAGAAGCGGGACAGGCGGGACAGGCGAGCAGAGAAGCATCTTAGATACTAATAGTAGTAGTAGTAGTATATATCTTGGATAGTATACTAGTAGGTATAGTTACGAGTAGACTGCTAGTAGACACTACCAGTGAAAGTCGGCGGTAATTCCCTGGTGTCACTTGCGATCCCGCAATATCGAGTTCACCTCACCTCACTATCTATCTACTAGGTAGTACGTGGTTAATTTATATATTACCACTACTAATACTAGTAGTAGTTACTACTAGTATCCATGGGTTCAACCTTGGAACCCTATTGATTTTGGAATTCACGAATACGCTCCTACGTAGGTACTAGTACCTAAGTAGCACCACGGTATTCGATTCATCTCCCAGTAAGCTACGAGGTACCTCATACTGCCAGTGGGCATTGATATATCCATGGACTCAGGCTGTAACAGCATATCTCATCATGTACTAGTAAAGGCAAATGCATCATCATCTACAGTCCATAATCTAGGCCCAAACCAGCTTCTTAAAATCATAAACAAGCGTCTCCAAGATACCCGTCCGCTTCTTCGCATCCGCCAACGAGATAATATCCACCTTCTCAACCACAGAGACTGAATCGGCATTCTGCCCATCGCCGGCAGTCATAGCCCGTTCAATATCATGACAGATTGTCCGCACTCGATCCAGTTCCCTCACACTCCCTACACCTCCACTCGGGCCAAGGCGCGGACTGGCCACCGCGTTAGCGACAGGAAGCGACTTGAAAGCCACAAAGCGCGTGGTAGCACGCTTGGTGCCACGCAGCCACGAAACAAGATCCCACTCGCTGTTCGAGCTCGCCATGACCTCCAGATTCTCAGGCCGCACATTCGTCTGTAGAGTGCGCGTGTTGACGCGAAGGGCATTTTCGTCGCCGTCACGGTAGGCGATGACTAGGCCGACATTGCTTCGTTCATCGGATTGGCCGTCTGTGAGGATGGAGGTGATGTATGTACCGTAGTGAATGCGCGAGATGGAGCGGAGATCAATTCTCTCAAAGGAGAGTACCTTGTCAGTTTCCCAGTCGAAGCGACAGCTGTACACGGCGGCGTCGGTGAGTAACAGGACGGACTCTTCGAATGGGAGAGTCCGTAGGGTGTTCGGTTCGCGGGGTGTCAGCATGGCCCAGCCACCGAGGAATTCTTCCGACGGACTGCTGATGACAATTTTGCAACTGGTGTCGATGGCATTTTGGCGGATCTTGCCGACTGAAATTCCTGGGTCAGTGGTCTGGAGTTCGATTGCGAATTCATCGAAGACGTGTGTTGAGACGTTCCCTAGAAGGTAGTCGATACAGGCCTGGGAGAAATAGTCGTTGACAATATTATTGTAATATCGGGAGAGTGTTAGGCCGAGATCATTGAGAGCTCCGCGGTAGTCTCGCTTTCTGGTTCTGGTATAATCTCCCTTGAGAGCAGCTGTGGACGAATATTGCTTCGAGATTGCATCTCCATTGTCCGCCCACAGAGTGTTAAACCATTGTGTGGACGAGTCTCCGCCCAAATCAATGTGAATGCCTTCTTTCTGTAGCTGGCGCTCCAAAGCCCACTGGCCGAAAGCGCACTGTGCGACTCCGGTGCGGTCAAGACAGTCCATACAATTCGTCCGAACAATGCCTGTCTGTATATCCGAAGATTTGCCATCTTTGATAGTGGTATAGCCGAATTCACTCAGGGTTTCCTTGACACGCTCAACCAGACGTGAGACATTCTCGAACTTCATACCGCGGCATTCGTTGTGGAAATCGAACCATTCCATGCGCAACGGCGTGCCATCGATACCGCCTGCCTCGTTGAAGACGTCTGTATACCTCTCATATTGTTCACCAAGTTTCAGTTCCCCAGCATGTTTGTCAATCAAGGAGACGGCCTGGATTTTGCCATACCTCCGACTCAACTCTCGGAAGTGTCGTCCAAAGGCGATTTGATTTGTTTCCGCTGAGTGGTGCAACGCGGGGATGGGCTTGAAGGCATATGGCGATTGAGAAAAGTATAGAGGAATCGAACCACGTAGTTGAAGGTATGAGTAGGCGTTATGAGAAGAGTCCCACTCTGGCACGGAAAGGATTTGCTCCGTTTCGACGGTGTTGGCAGTATTCCCGTCATCATCAACACCGCGACGGAGGTAGCGTAGACCGGGGCGATTGACAGACCGTCGAGAAATCAAAGTCAATAAAAAGTTCCGCTTAGGAGACTCGGACTCCACGGCTGCAGGGTCTTGACTTTCTCCAAGAATTAGGGCTTCAGTAAGACCTCCATCGGCAGGCTTGTCCGCAGTCTTCTCAGAGCCAGCTACTGTGAACTCTCGCTGGCCAACAAATCCTTGTAACAAAGGCAATATGAAACCGTGTGCGCCGTTGTCAATAAACGTAGACATCAGATATTTATTCCAAAAGTACTATTATAGATCAGCGACCAAGATCAAGGCAACTTATTGGAAAATTTGCGTTCAAGAACATACCAATGGGTCCACCATTTTATGGAGAGGCAGCTGTCCCCTTCGAGCTTCCTGTGCATTAAAAGATCGCGTAAGATCATAATCATATGCGAAAAAGAAATTATGTGAAGAAAACAACAATTTCGTATATCGAAGTAATTTCGGCAAAAGTTCCGCCGCCTGGTCTGGGCCTGGTCGATTGGTCTCACCCTGGGCGTCTGATGTCACTGGCAACGGAGCAGCCTCGGTAGCTTCATCTTTAGCCTCCGAGCCATCACTCGATAGGCGAGGCGAGTTATCGAATGGCGACTCGGAAGCATCGTCTTTCTCCAGGGAGCCAGGCCGTGGAAGACCGAGATTCTTGCGAGAAAGCCAATTTGCCGCAAAGCGGCCAAACCGGACTCGCTTCTCTATCACATCTTCGGCTATACTCCCCACACTCATGCCCCGCGCATGGAGAGTTTCGCGGGCCGGGGAGGTCGGCGCGCTGCCAATCTCGGTTTCTGCGCCGTCGGTCGCATTATCTGGTATATCCTCGTCAGAGCCCGAGTCAAGATCGGGCTCTTCCTGAGTCACTTCCTTCCGGGCTTGAGCAATTGCGCGGGCAGCGTCTACCTGGGAGGATATAGGGATGACGGCAACATTGGTGACGGCGTAGATCGGACGGCCCTGTATCTGGGCAACCTGTTGGCGCTGAGTGATGGAGACAAGGAACGAGTGTGATGCGACGGAGAGCAGGCCTGTTGGATATCCATAATGTGGTCAGGATTTGGTCTGGGGTGGTGTCGGATATTCAGCATGGGGGGCTAAAAGTCGACATACCGACGAGCCCGTATACTTCTAGCGTGTCGCGTCCCTCTAGTGTTTCCGGGCTTGAGACTGGCAGGGCCGTGATTCTGTTTGTCTTATAGTCAATTCGGATCGACGAGGCTTCATTGTTGCTTCCATTATTGGGCCGAGGACCGCTGACGCCATGGCCATGTAGGATCAAGCCGTCAACCGCGGCAACGACAACAAGCTTCCGCAACAGACCCGGCATCGCGTCGGAGTAGAGATCTGGGGAAGGGTAAGTCGGTGGTGCCCGGTTTCTGGCATTTGGCACCGTCGCGTGGGGCAAAGGACACTGTAGGGCATGCACGCGCGCCCGCAACTTGTTTTCGGATGGAAATCTTCCACGACAGCTGACCGGCAAATACATCATCGGGTTCGGGGAAAAGTGCCCCACCCGCTTCAAGTCTATTGATTGCAAGGAAATTTCTCAATGGGTGTAGGAAAGGAAGAAAAAAAAAGAGAAAAAAAAGAAAACCACAATATATACAAGTGATGCAACTCGCCCATTACCAAAATCAACAAAATAAAACAGAACCATTCAGGAAACCCAGTGTCATATCCAATCATTTCATACGGGCATGCCCAGTGCCTTGATATGTGCTCGAGTCGCAAGCCCACGGGTATTTTGGATGAAGCAGTAAAAATACAAAGATTGCCCGGGGAGCGAGGCGGAAAAGCCGACAGGGCTGGTAGCTCGGGAGAGTAAAGGTGAGGAGGGAAAAGCGTCATGGTAGGAGCCTGGAGAGGGAAGGGAGGGTGCTATATAGCAGACTAAAAATCAGAATCAGACGTTGCTGTTCTGTTTGGTGTGCTGAGCTGTGCGATCCCGCTCTTCGTTGCTCGAGTAGGTCGGTCCTGGCTCTCCGTCGCTTTCCTCGGCCAGATCCTCCAGTCCGATGGCGCTGTGGTTGTCCACATCATATGAGTGGATGAGCCCCTCGCGATCACCGTGTCCATTCAGGTAGATGCTGGAAGAGCTTCGGCGGTGCGGCTCGCTGCTGCGGCGAAGCTGCATCGACCGGCGAGTCTGGAAGCTCGCAATGCCGTCTGTAGGCACTCCATCCTCATCATATTTAGGGTTGACCAGGTGGTGCCCATCAGGATCGTGTCGCGAGAGGTTGAGGAGGTAGACACCAGTGAAAATGACGAGGAATCCACAGAGAAGGGAAATCGTGTTGACGGCATCCGTGGTATTGAATCCTTGGAACAGAATGAAAGATGCGCAAAGCGTGGCGGTCGTAAATGTGACATAGTAGAGAGGGTTGACGCTGCGAAAGGAGGAAAGCATCGGTTAGCAACAGCAGAAGCATTTGGCTGCGCCTTGCAACTCACATGGAGGTTGAAAATTCATTCAACGCTTTGTTGAAGTAGTTCATCTGAGTAAGAATGCAGAATCCAGTGACAATGGCGAAGATATAGGTTGATGGTCGGCCGAATTGATTGTGGCCACCTAGGGTGAGCTTGACTGCGATACCGAAGGCTTTAATGGACATGACGGAGACCGAGCCAACGGTGGAGCAGATCGAGATGAAGATAAGCGGGTTCTTCTTGCCGTGCCTTGGAGCGACACGGTAAATCATAACCGTGGAAAAGACTGCGACAGCCAGGCAGTAAATGAGGAAGCCGGGGCGAAGGGCATATGCCAGCATTTGCTCGATCTTATCCACCGGGGTGTCGGGGGGTGCGTGGAGGACGATAACGACGGATCCGAGGAGACACATGGCGCAGCCCAATTTACCCAGTGTCCCTAATCGCTCATCGAGGACGTATGAGCCAAGAACCGCGCTGAGATTTGTTAGCGATATTGCGAGCTTTGCTTGGACGAGAGATGCGGTCGTACCCGATCAGAACACTCAGCGCACCCAAAGGCGTTACTAGAATTGCGGGAGCGAAAGCGTAGGCGGCGAAGTTGGCGATTTCTCCCATGGCGACTGTAATGAATATTAGCATCTCCGGTGAGCTTTCGACTCCCTATCAAATGCGATGGGTGGGGAGGGCTTCGTACGCATGATGACACCAACCCACCAGATTGGACTCCTCAAGTATGAGAATCCTTCGCCTTCGAAACCATGTCTTTCGGAAGCGTGCATCAATCCCTGATTAAACCCCATTAGCACGCCCGCCACCGATTCGATTGTGACCATTGACCATCGCTTTCAAGCCGCAGCTTCTCCGGTCGGGGACTTGCGCTCGAGGCAAACGAACCTTCTTTGTAACAACGAAACTCGTACCTAACGAAGGTTGGTTAGCAGACCGTTCCAAAGGATGCAAAGATCGACGGCGAACATACCAATTGCCATTGTTGATACGATGGCCAATATTAGCCCAACATATCTATTGACGCCACGCGCAGACCTGTCAGCATATGTGGCCTCGGTGGCTCTAGAGCGCGGCGAGGAGAAGGGAGTCGGGCTCACTTGTCTGGAAGCATTTTGCAAAAATGGAGGAGCGGCGGGCTCCTACAGTCGAAAGACCCCCAGTGCTAGCGATGGAAGAATTGGGGGAGAAGAAGTGGTGGCGGGAAATGAACGAGAGTGAGGGTGGTAACGAAGGGATTGCGGCGATTGCGGCCAGGCTGAGGACGAGGGCGAGGGCGAGAACCGAGGCAGGGACAAGAGCAAAGGCGACAAGGGGAGGCGTAACAGAAAAATGAGCCAGCCCAATAATTCTGAAGGTCTGAAGGACGAAAGATGAGTAAGGGTCGGAGAAGTCGAATGAGAGTCCAGATCCCAGAAGTCCAGAGGTCAAGAGGTCGAGAGGTCAAGAGTTGTTTGGTGCCTGCGTGCGGTGGGGTTCCGTTTCGAGACTGCGGCCGATCGGGACGCGCGTAAGGGAGATACACAGGTACAACATACTATTTATATGGGACAGCGAGTATTATTCTGTTATTATACTGTCATACTGTTATTCGGTAATTCTATGCTAGTGAAACAATACTAAAACTCCCACTGCTGGATCGAACCAGAACAGGGGCTGCTGGGCTGCTGCTGGGCTACTGCTGGGCGTTCTGGGCATTGCTGAGAAAGACCCTGAGAGTTCCAAGCCCGTGGCGGCGATCGTCGTTTCATATCGATCTTGTTCAACCAACCGCATTCGGCCACTCCTCTATACATACCCGGCTGGCTCCACAGGGCTTCCAAGGCGCAGTTTAATGAGATCTCGCTTGCATCCATTAATGCATTCATTGGAACTAAACTGCAACCTCCAATGCTTTTTAATTGTTTGATATAGTTCGATCAGATTAAATACTGCTCTATGGTAAACAATGCGGAGGAATAGAGTGGTCCTTGCACTCGCCGACCTCGTTCAAGAACCCCTCATTTCGAGGATTTCCCAAAATGCCTCCCAGTAGATACTAGGAGTAGGACTTGTTGAGGTGGTTACATAGGAAATATTAGTAAATATTAGATGCGTCAGAAGCTTAACACTTAAAGCCGCTGCCGCTGCCGCAGCTACGCGAGCTCGCAGGCAACCATATCTTGATTCTTTGACAGAGTATGGACTACTCGTAACGATGAAGTGCTATGGTATGACCACTCAGCTGAAGGCTGTGGATCTCGCCTAATTTCCCATGAACGAGTGCATAACTGCCATGTCGATCAACGCCGAGTCGGTACCACATGCAAACCATACCAATTGATTACAAGTATTAATACAGCTTATGCAGTATGCAGTAATAGGACACTGTCTCATTGCATGCACCTAATTATCCTAAGAGAAAATTCACTATGCCGCCCGAATGACGCCAACTATGTGACATGCAGATGAAACACTGTCCGACCGAAGAAAACACAAAACTCCATCTTCAACGCCCTAGCAAAGTGCAAAGTTTTTCGAGAGAACTGGTAGTGGTATCATGCGCGTGCAAAGGGAGAGAACATGCCAGATCGACGTACAAAAAAAAAGCAAAAGGCAAAACACGGTGGGGGTTTATGCAGAAACAGGGAGGAGTTGCGAGGGTTCGTGGGGTATCGAGCACTCCTCGGGCTCCATTTCTCACGGGGGGAAGAGGGAGGAGAAGAGATTGGGACCCGAGAGAGGGAGAGAGAAGAAAAAGACTGATAAGAAATAAGAGCATTCAAGACGTACCTGGTGAGCATGTCCGGGCATACATTACATAGCCGCGCCCATATGGGTCAAAGCCGGCGCTGAAGTTCAGAATTAGTAGATGGGATGTTACACTGTTGGAGGTTGCCGAAACCCTAGGCCACTGGTATCCGCGAGAACCAAGGGGATTGACATGCCATTGAGGCAAGAACATGGGCTTGGTAACAGCGGATATCGTGGTCGGAAAAAAGGATCACGCATCGTGATTTACGAAGGTCGACGGCGTTTGAGCTCGGGGTCGGCGTCCGCAAAGTCCCACTCGTCATCCTCTCGAGATCGTTTGGTAGACGTGTTATCGTGGGGTTGGGAGTCAGCAAGGGAGTGATCTGTTTCGCCCAGTTCAATAGTCTCCGAGGTTTCGAAGTCCGCATACAGGTCGTCCTCTTCGTCCTCGCCGGTATGGGGTTCACGACCATCGACTTCTTCACCGGGAGGTGTGGTCAAATCATCTTCGGAATTCTCAGGCTGATCATCGTAATCATTCTGAGTAGTCTGCAGCACGTCTTCAGCGATACCAAGCAAGTCGTCCTCAGGATCTAGATCGTGCTCTTCAAATGCAGCGCCTTCTTCCTGCGGCGCATTATCCACCGTTGACTCGGATTCTCCCAGTGATTCATGGTCTTCACCTTCGTCGGCTGGCCCTTCCTGGTTTTCAATTCGAGTATTAGGTGCGTTGACGAATCCTTCATCGTGGGCAGATGTGAGATCAATAGCATCGGTGTCAACTACGGTTCCTGGCGCCTCCGTTTCCTCGTAAGAAACTTCATTTTGAGACTCTTCAGGGTTCTGGTCCTGCTCATGCCCATCGGTCTCTTGCAAAGTAGAGGTTTTGTGGTTCGAGTATTGCCCACTCTTGTCGTCATCGGCTTGGTATTCTTGCTCAGCATGTTCTGATGCAGCTTCGTTCACGTCCACAGGGACATCTGCGAGCTGCGCAGTGGATTCTGGCAGTAAACTGACGGTAGCGGGGGATTCGGTCTTTGGGTCTTCAAAGCTATCATGCTCTTTTGTTTCATCTCCATGGTGATACTCATTCGCCTCTGCATCTTCAGTCTCCTCAGCTGTGGCATTTTCTTCTTGTTCTTGATGGTTCTCAGTCTCTGCAAATCCGGCGTCGGTCTCCTGATTGTTGGGGACAAGGTCCTTATGAGCCTCAGCTGGGGCCGCCGATTCTTGCACATCGGCCTCATCTGTGGTTTTATGCTGGCCAATTTCGTCCACTTCAAGGGGCTTCTCCATCTGAGGTTTGCCGGCGAACGAATCCCCTGCAGAAGAATCTTCTTCGTGCACAGGCATGTCTTCGTGGCCGGCGTCTTCATAGTCCACATCCCATGCATGGATTTGAGATAGGCCTTTGCCTTCATGTGCAGCAGAGTCAAGTCCAGCCAATTCGGAATGAGCGGAGATTTTGCTTCCAAGAGTGAGGTAAAGCGCATCGGGTTCGCTGGTGCCATCGTTTTGACTGAGCCGGGTGTAAATGTCCAGAATATGATGCAAGCTCATCTTAGAATTGTGCGTCGAGTCCTGAGATACAACAATTAGCATAACCATGGAAAGAGATTGGGTTAGAGTGTCATGGTTCGAACATACCTCTGTTAGTTGGATACCAAGCGAATCAATATCAATAACAAGTACTTCGTCATCCGCAACATTATCTAGAAGCACCTCACGAAGAGAGCTGAACAATTTGCCGACACTGTCATACGCGACATCCTCATCGTGCAAAAAAAAGGTCTCTGCCGAGTCGCCTTCAAGCGGTGGAAAAAGAGAGATCTCATTATCCTGGTAAAGCACCTTCACTGGGTGCAAAGATTCAATCTCATTGCTGCTATGCAGCTGATCCTCATGGGATTCTCCGTGAGATTCGTGATGCTCCACATCCTGGTGTTCAGGATGCTCAGAATTATCGTCAATGGCTGGGGCGGAAGACGACTGGACTTCGGCAGCCTGCTGTGTTTCAGTGTCTTCAGGGAGAGATGTTTGTTGATGACCAGGCTGCGTCTCGGCATTTACAGCCTTATCCTCTGTGGTGGCATTAGCTCCTTCATCTGGGCTTGCTTGATCGATATCAACACTGGCAGCAGCGGCAGCAGAACCCTGGGGTTCATTGGGCTTGTCGGCCTGATCCTGTTCGGCCAGCTTTGGCTCCAAAGAGGTCCCTTGGTCGTGCTGCTCCGGCTGGTCGAGTGTGAGCTCAGGTTGGGGCTCTTGCTCATGTTGTAGGACTTCTGCCTCATTTGTGGGGGTAGCCGGTGGGGGTTGTAGCTCTTGGGCTTGTGGGGTCAATCCGATAATACTTTCGGCTTGCTCAGTGATATTTTGGTCGGTTTGGTGGGTCACATCATTATTATTGGCCGCATCTTCAATCTGAATAGTCGGAACAGCTTCAACAATCTCTTCATCTTGATCACCCTCAAGCATATCTGCTTCGTAGGTAACATCGTCGTCCTGGACTTCGATGTCGTGATCTTCGTCGACGAAGTTGTCAGCGTCGACCATCGACCCTTCAGAAGGTTCTTCATCGGCCATGTCGGCATCATTGTTCGCATCGTTGAAAAGAGAAGGTTGGGATGTGTTCGGAAAATCATCAGCGCCCACCATGTCACTGTCCATATTGGAGGGATGATCTTCCATCAGATCGATATCGATATCGAAGTCATCGGCCTGGCCCTGGTAGGGTGAGGCCATTTCCATCGAGTCCTCGAGGGCGGGAACCTCCATGGCTTGAAAAGATAGGGCTGGAGCTGCCGTCATAGCATGAAGACGCGTCGAAAGTGGATGTCAAGGGACGTGTAAGGTTTACGAGGGGTGGCGTTTCGGGAGATAATGGATGGGAGGAGTAAAAGGAACGGGGTAGGAAGTGATAACCGAACTATTCACATTTAAATAGTTCAAGTATCCAGAAGGCAAAATCACGGTGAAACCCTTTGGGGTGAAGTGGGATGTCGAAGTGTGGTGAAGTGAAGTGAAGTGAAGAAAGAAAAGATTGGCCCAGTCTGCCAAAGCCGGACTAAGCGAAAAAGGGAGGCGCACGGGCCAAGCCGAAGAGAACAGAGTAGCGTAGCTGCCCGCAACTTGTCCGTCAACATCATCAAGGGGTTCTCTTCATCAAGGCTGCGCTTGTTCTACAGAGAAAGAGACAGCTGACACTGACACCACCGCACCATTGATACTCGCTCACATCACTGTTCTTTGAATACCTACTTTCTTTCGCAATGGTAGGATTGACGCTCCCTACTTGACACGACACGCTATTCGTGGGATCCCATACTAATACTCGCCTTCTAACAACAGGTCGTTCTCGCAGCATCGATATGCACTCGCGGAGGCAAAGCGGTCCTCTCGCGCCAATTCCGCGAGATCTCCCGCTCGCGCATTGAAGCCCTTCTGGCTTCTTTCCCCAAGCTTGCGGATTCGGGGACCCAGCACACCACCGTGGAGCAGGACAATGTCCGATTCGTCTACCAGCCATTGGATGAGCTTTACATCGTCTTGATCACCAACCGTCAATCGAACATCCTACAAGATATCGACAGTCTTCACCTGTTTGCTCAAGTGACCACTAGCATCTGCAAGAGTCTGGACGAGCGGGAGATCCTGCGCAATGCCTTCGAGCTGCTGAGCGCATTCGATGAATTGGTGACACAGGGCTATCGGGAGAACCTTTCGCTCTCTCAGATCAAGACATTCCTCGAAATGGAGAGTCACGAGGAGAGAATCCAGGAGATTATCGAGCGGGTATGTCTTGAGACAGACTGCGGGGCTACGTCAGTGCTAACCTGTTTCGACAGAACAAAGAGTTGGAGGCTAGCGAGGAGCGCAAGAGGAAGGCCAAGCAATTGGAAATGCAGCGCAAAGAGGCTGCTCGCACAGGTCGCGCCGCTGCCCCAAGGGCGCCAAACTACCCCGTCTACACACCTCCCACACGCCCCGCCGTGCCCGATACATACGATTCCTACGAGGCAGAGAAGAAGAAGACATTTGCCAAGTATGTCAACCCTGGATGTAGCTTTGGCTGTTGTGATATGTACAGCTTCTAACATGCGAATTTATTAGGCCTCTCCCGTCTCGCGGCAAGGGTATGCAGTTGGGCAAGAAATCCAAGGCAACTGATATCTACGAGAAGGTCCGCGGTGATCTGGGCCCTGAAGTCGAGGAATCCAGCCCACTGGTGGGCTCAGAGGTTTCGACGCCCGTGCCAGAAGTCCCCTCCGCTCGCGAATCTCTCGCCGTGGACCGAGAGCCAGTCAATATTACCATCGCCGAAACCATTTCCGCCACGCTCACCCGAGAAGGTGCCTTGAAGTCATTCGAAGTCAAGGGTGACCTTCAACTCCGCATCACCGACCCATCCTTCACAAAGCTCCGTCTTGATCTTAAAGCCAACCCGACTCATGGTGCCCAGTTCCGGACCCACCCCAATGTCGACAAGGCCCTTTTCACTAGCTCCTCCACCATTCAACTGAAGGATACTTCTAAAAGATTTCCCGCAAACAATGCAATTGGTGTTCTGCGATGGCGCGTTGCTAGCTCGGCTGATAACGCTGAAGTTCTCCCCATTACTTTCACAGTATGGGTGAACAAGGGCTCTGACTCTACCACCGTGACGGTTGAATACGAGCTTACCGGCTCGGACAATCTGCAAGACGTCGTTGTCACCATTCCTTACGGTGAAACCGAGCCTGCTGTTTCTAGCTTCGATGCTGTCTACGAAGTCTCGGGTGATAGCCTTGACTGGAACCTTGGTGCGGTCGACGAAGCGAACCCCTCCGGCAGTTTTGAATTCGAATCTACCGATGCCGATGAAGACGTTTTCTTCCCCATGAGCGTCCGCTTTACCAAGTCCCAGCCTTTCGTGGATGTGGACGTCCTGGATGTCGCCCTTTTGGAGATGGAAGGGGAAAGCACTGCCTACTCCAAGGATGTTCGCAGCGTTGCGGAGAACTTCCTTATTCAGTGATCCAAGAATCGGATTGTATAGAGTTTGTTACTTAATGATGTTCGGACAGTGGCCCTTTTCTCCTCTGGCACCTTTGCTTTCAAGACCGTGTTCTAAGCCCCTTGTTATCTGATTGCCTTTTCACATCCTTTTCCAGGACCGTGTCTCTAACTTTACTCAAAATTGACACAAAATGACTAGACCTTACCATGACTTAATGCACCTTTGCCTGGTAATTCAACTACCCTCTCACAATGTCTGACAAGAAAAGTGAATGCCGGCTGTGATGCCCATTCTAATCATCTGCGCGTAATCTGTCCGCCCTTGGTCACGACGTCAGCATTATAGACTTCAGACGCGACTTCACTATGTAAGCGGTCACAAGTAGCGCAGGCATTAACAAGCATGGCTTGTAAGTTCCGTCAAGCTTTTCGTACCTCACTTCCCATCCATGGATGTCAAACCCTTGGCTCTTTAAAGCAACCAGGGACAGCCGCTTATTATGCGCCACCCCTTCCTGGCGTCATGTTTACATTGCACCACAGGCCTAGGCCATTCTGCCCATTGTCTAGCTTTGGATATGGGACACATTATAACAACGGTTTACCGGTCTCGACAGATTGAGTTCCTTCCGGTTTGGGGTACTGCTGGAATCGGAGAGTCCGATTCCCAGTCCTCGGTCTCCCCAGAATGAACAATCCCGCTTACCTAGGCGTTTATCGGGGCCTGTAACCTATCGGTTCGTACAGCCGAAGCAGCAGCCGCGAAAAAGATCTGATATATCTTGAGGTTTTTATTTATGTGTATGGGAATTGTTTGGGTGTGACCAAGCGGAATCTAAAGCAATGCCGTCGATATGTGGTTGATGGCAAATCGAAGCATTCAATCAGATGTGTAGAAGAGGAAATTCCCTCACCGAAAGATCCCAAATTTGCCTCAACAACCTCTGGAGCTCCAAGAGGCAAATCTATTTTGTAGAGGGACTGGGCCTGAACTTCAACTTGGTGGCCATTTTCGCACGGGCTTGTCACCTTTCTTTCGGTGCATCGTCATTGCCGGATATCTGCCGGACAGTAATTTAGGTTACTATGCGTGTGGTGACCCAAACATTCTGTATATTGAGTTGCTGGTTGCTGGTTACTGGTTTCTTCGCACGCAATGTTCCACCATTTTCATAGGTCAAGTTCTTAAATGCCCATAAATCCGATGCCCCCTTTTCGTCTCATTCCATCTTGGTTTTGTTAAACACTGATGATCGATGCATCAGGTTTAAACAAATCACCATAGGTCACTGAAGGTAATTCAAACATTTACACAAATTGCTCAAGACTTCTGATCAATGTTCATTAATTCTGATCGACCCAATCGAAGACTTATTCAAGAAAGGAAACTATTATACAAATCCCGCCATGAGCAATATCCACTTTCCATCGTGGACTGAGCAGCAAAGCTTGTTCAAGTTGTCATGTGCTGATGCAGAAACATGCAGTCAGTTATCCAGTGTAGTATGTATGAGATCTCATTATACAAACTTGAATTATACATGGTTCATCTAATATACTATACCTTTCAGGATAACTCTATGCCATCTCTTCAGAGGACTGAGTCTGAACTAGGTACCAAGAAAATGGCAATTCCACGTCTTGCTGAAGGTGCCGAGTCTGCGTTCACGTCTCCCGGAAGGTTTCATCGCCGTCACGTACGCCGAGCATGCGAATCCTGCCGACAGAGGAAGACAAAGTGTACTGGAGATAAGTCGGGTTGTCGGAATTGCCGAGAGGCAGGTATTATCTGCTGCTATACTGATGGTAAAAGAGAGAAATCGAAACGGTGAGACCATTGATCTTGCTATATATACAACTGATGCAAATATTGACTCAAAACCGAAAATTTAAAGTCAACTAGCAAGCCTGTCCGCAAAGGTACAGGCGTACGAAGATGTCATCAGCAAGCTGAGCAATCGATTTGGTGTCTCCGACGAACAACTTGTGAACATCGCCCTCGCAGTGGTATGGAACCCGACTCATCTTCACTAAAAGAAATCATCTCTGAGTTAGAATAGGACTCCGTGTCTGAGTTAGCATTGAACGGCGATGCCAATGCTACAGGAGAAAGCACGTTGAATTCTGAGCCATCTCCTTCACACCCCTCCTCTGATACACCTTTCGATCTTGTCGACCATACAAACGAGGACTTCAATAGAGATGAAGTGGCTCGCTCGACTGGATTTATGGGGAAAAGCTCTGAGATCACTTGGCTGCAAAGGCTCAGCAAAGAAGTTAACAACGAGAACGAGGAGTGGCCGTCCAACAACGAGAACGCAGATGACGAGAATGTTTTGCCATCTCCTACGTTGACTCCACGTCCCGAAAATACGAGTGATTCACTTGTTGCGTCTTTAAATTACTACCTTGACGATTTGGAAATTCCCAACGCAGATAAAGTCGATTCCAGTGTCGTGCCCCCGAAAGAAACGGCAACGAAGTTGTTAAATTCCTATCTGGCCTCAATTCATCCATCTTTTCCAATCATCGGGATTTCCACGTTTGTCTCCCAGTTTCAGGCATACTTCAGCCACCCATCCTTGAAGCCTGGGAGTAAATGGCTAGCCATACTCAATCTCATTTTTGCAATAGCTGCAAGATATGAAAGTTTGACCAGCGCAGGCTTGAATGACGAAGAGGATGACCACCAGGTTTACTTTTCACGAGCCAGGATGCTTAGCCTGGAAGATCAGTTGTTACATCATCCCGATCTCCAGCAATTGCAAGTCGAAGGACTTACCTGCTTCTATATGATCTCTTCCGGCCATATCAATAGGTACGTGAGCTCTTGAGACTTCAATATTCTTCTGGATCAGTTACTGATATGACGACTTTCAATAGGGCTTGGAAACTTTCTGGGAGTGCGGTTCGAGGTGCATTGGCTCTTGGTCTCCACCTGCGCAATGTCGGATCCTGTACTTCGAACACTTCGAAAGAGATCAGATACCGTGTCTGGTGGTCATTGTATACGGTTGAGCATCTTCTGACTGTCATGACCGGTCGACCATCCTGCATCGTCGACAGTTCTTGCACTACACCCCTTCCCGTGCCGTTTGATGAAAGC
Source organism: Penicillium pancosmium (assembly GCA_031761475.1). NCBI lineage: Eukaryota > Fungi > Ascomycota > Eurotiomycetes > Eurotiales > Aspergillaceae > Penicillium > Penicillium pancosmium. The sequence continues at coordinate 7,208 of JAVMSB010000358.1, read as the reverse complement.
GACTTCCAAAAAGACGAAGTATCTCTTTTAATCAGTACCGCCGGACGAAGTACCTGCAGCCCCCTCGAGCAGATGACTTTGAAAAATAGCGCAACCAGACTCGATTCGGCTGCTGATTCAGACACAACAGATGAAGGAATTGATTCTGATACAAAAATGAGTCGAGCTGAATACTTGAAGAATCTTGCACCATGCATGTCACTATACTTTTTGCAGTTGACATCGCTTACAACCATTGCCAAAAGAATGACCGTCAAGCTTTACAGTCCAGAGGCATTGCAAGCCCCGTGGGCAAGTACCGAGTTTGTGATCCAAAGCTTGATGCTTGATATTGACTCTTGGTTCATGAACATTCCACCATCCTACGACTTTACTTCTACGCAGAATTCGCAGTGCCCTCTGGGACAGCGAATGGGGCTTGCTTTTCTCTTCTACAGCACGAAGATTGGAATTACACGCCCATGCCTGTGTCGACTCGATACCTCACATTCAGATGGCGATCGAACCTATGAGTTCTGTAACAAGACGGCCGCGGAGTGTGTCGAGTCAGCATGCCACATGTTGACATTGTTCCCGGATTCTCCAGATGCCGCGCTCCTGCATCGGATATCCCCATGGTGGTGTACACTCCACTACCTCATGCAATCCACTACTGTCCTATTATTGGAGCTTGCATTTCAAGCCCAACATGTTCCCGAAAAGGCAGCGATGGTCTCCAAAGCGGCAAAGAAAGCACTTGACTGGCTACACACCCTGTCCAAGACGAATGCCGCATGTGAGCGTGCATGGAGACTTTGCGATGGATTTTTACGCCGCCTTGCACCTCAGTTCGGCATCAGTATCTCTGATCTATCTGAAAATGAGGATTCATCTCCATCCTCCCTTCTCGATGCCCCAGAGCTCGACACGGCCGCACTTGTCGTGGATAATTCGGCTATGGATTACGTTTCGTTTAATCCGGCTGCTGCACTGCCTTCAACAAATGCAATCGACAGTATCGCTGCAGATATGGACTCCATCGCTTGCTCGCCGATGGATCATTCGGGCACTCCACTCGAGATGTCGGCGCCTTACAAAATAGAGCCACCGGACCTAATGGACCCGTTCATTAAGCCTGATAAGTCAAGCTCCAGTCGAAGCTCTTACGATGACTACTTCCCTTATGACCCAGTCACTGGCCAGATTACCGGCTCCTTTTTCCCATCAACAGGGTCAAATCTAGATCTTGACTTAGGCTACTTCTGGGGAGATCCTATATGTTGAGAGGCTCCCGCGGTTATTGGACACAAAAGTACCATTTGAATAAATAATAGATGCCTGAGAAGGAATGTTCTTGACGTCGAGTTAGGCAGAGGAGTATCAGACTGTCAGCCCATGTGCTTGGTTTGTTTGTTTGAGATTGATTGTTTGGCTGATCAAATCATAAACCATACAACACCATAGAAATTCAAGGTAGAGAGAAACTCTTCATCGCTATCTGGATAAATGCCGTTTGTACTATTATTCCAATCCTTAACTAGCAGCTCATTGCCTATTGCTCGCAACTCGCTTTCTGCTTCTAATGACCTCCGTGGCCCCCTTCTAGTTCCAATGCTATTTACACAGCCCAATATACTCTCAAGTTGCAGTCCAAGCCCTACCCTACCCCTACCCCGCACTCCATATGCATATTTCGCGTTCCAAGTGTTGGGTATCTTTGTTGGGCTACTATCGTCCCATAAAACCGGTACCCCTGGATTTCCTCTCCATCGGGCTAGCTATTCGGAACAGAACCTTTTAAGGATTCCAGGGGCCAGGTCCAGACCGGTCTTACTTTTCGAATACTTTCGTCATATCAAATCGTAATTATTATGACGTGGTATCAAAAATCTTGAGATTGAAGCTGCTGAGAGGCCCGCAAGGTCGCATAACAGTGATGCGCCTCGTTATAGACTATGATTCCCACTTATACTTTGCCGCAGTAAACATAAAGCGTGCTTGGTCTTCGGGGGAGGTGAAGTGTTTCAACGGACCATAGGATGGTATGTCGATTTTGGTGATTTTTGCAAAGCGAATCTCGACCGTGTGGTCCTTTGGTCCACCTTTTCCTGACCATGCGCTCACCATCCGAGTTTCTGGTAACTCCCACAAGCTCGCTTGAATTCCAAGTAGACCCCGACTGTCGGCGGTGAACTTCTCAATTCCGTCCAAAATTGGTAAGAGCCGACGCCGAATACCACAACCGACATGGTTGGCGTCAATTTGGTAGTCAGGGTATTGTTTGAGTCCGGCTATGACCTGGTTTATGGCAAACTGGGGCTCTTCGGAGTCACCATATTCATTTGGGCCATTATATTGTTCGGGTGATTCCTCGTCAGAATCGTCGTTGTTAAAGTTGGGATCGACAAGCGTAGATCCCAAAAATATAGTCTTCGTGCGGAGTGCAAAAAAGCGTGTCATTTGACCGAGATGGAAGATGTCACACTGCGCCCCATTGTCGAGTCCATTCCGGCACTGCAGTTCGGGATTTCGAAAACTCGAAGAAAATGCCACACCCGGCGTATTTGGCTTAGTATTTGGCTCATCTCTTTCAAGTCCACCATAAGCACGAAGAAAGTGAGCCTGTAGATCAGTCAATGTGTTCATAATACACTGTCGTCTGTGGTATAATTCCTCTAGGGGATTATTGTGTTAGTGAACCGCTCCTTAGCCAACCAGAGTAGGAATACAACGTACCTTCAAGGCCATTCGGAAGGTATTTCCAACTCAGATAACCATCTGTCGTCGGTCTTTCTGGTCCTTGCTGCCAGTATCTTGAACCTAATAGGATCAGACTATGCGTCATTGCTTTCAGGATATCATTTAAACCAATAGATGCCGAAATAAAGATCATCTCTCGGATGCGTCTTTCCTTTAACTTCAACATATCCAATGTGAAGACTTTCATGCTGGCTCCAGATTTCGACTTGCCGCCGCCTCTATACTGAGCTGTCTGCAGAGCCTTTTGAACAGGACTTGTAGAATTGAACCACTCAGAAATGTCAATCAACTTGGCAACAATGGAAGATGATTGGGCTGTCAAGCCATCGTAGAAGACATCTTGTGCCTCGGTGTCCGAGGAATCTAGGCACAGAATCTTGAGGAACAGCTGTATCGCCTCAACACCGCATAGTTCTGACTTCATGCTGCAAGGGATCTCCACAATGGGCAATTTGGCGAGTGATGAGACGCTCACAATGCTTGAAGAGCTATCTGCCGCGCCGTCTATAAGGGCTTGCCTCTGCTGCGCAAGTAATCTACCCTCCAGGAACTTTTCAGAGTCCAACATCGCCCGGAAATAAGGACTCCCAGTCATGAGTTGCTCACTCGAAACCTGCCAGTAGTGCTTTGTTTCAGACGACATCGCAACATATTCAAGAATAATATCGCCATTGGGCGATATCACATTCGGTGCTGTCGATGTGCTCTCGGGAACAAGGATGGCATCTTTGGCACGTAAACGTTGGCGTGTTGGAAGAGCTTTCGGCACTGATATACTTTCATTTCCAACATTCCCGCCCTCGAGTCTCCCTTCTTTAAGGGTCGGCAGAGGTGGGTAATCAGAAGGCATGCTGTAGCAAAATGAATTTGTATATTCCAAGCCCCGCGGTTAAGAAAAATGCCCTTGATTGCATGCACATGTGGAGGGAGGACGACCGTGTCTCAGTAGAGATAGAATGAATGAATATATAGTGACTTTTCCTGCCGCCTCCGAGATTCTCGCTTTTTAAAATAGCCCCCGAGATATTTTATTTAGTTGATCAGCCTCGAAAAGAAAACGCAGGCAGCCTTAAGAGTTTGTTGTGATGGTTGAGGGAAAGCCCGGTGCAAAATAAACCCAAGCAAAAGGATTCAGCATGTCAGGATAAATGACAGACGATTGTCGCTGAAATAATCAGGGAAAATAATATAAACATGAGAGAGGATTGTAAAGTTCAATTTGAAGTTGCTCACAGTCAGTCCTGGATATTTGTGACTAAGCGTTTCTTGATGAATGCTGACTAACTAATCTGTAAGGCGGTGGGTTGCTCAGTTTTCGCCTTCATTCTCAGGCCTTACAGCGTTCCAAGATCTATTCGATCATAACTCGTGGGAAAGAACTATGATGGAAAAGTTGATGAAGATTAGGCTAGCTTACTTGAAACAAGGTGAAATATTATTCGATTTTACAGGTATGACCGTCGATCTTGGCGAAGAACTTCGGGTTCTTGAGGAGTGGACTTGTACATAGACGGCCTTTGTGCTCTTCAAAATCTCTATTTGACATGAAATGTGTTTATATGCAAGTTTTCACTTAATAACGTGTCCAGTAGGGGTATGTAGGTATTTGGTATTTGAGAAAAGGCAAGACCGCTCTGCCGTCTTCACAATCAAGGCAGTATGACGACGGGACACTGAAGGACAGTGGGGCCCTTGGGGATATTTGTAGGTTTTTGATTGACTTCGTTTTCTTTGCGATTCGCATCACGTCGTTTCAATGCCCTGCCAACAATATACTCCAATTTGGCGACACTTCGAGGCTGTCTTTCAGGGGAAGACTCGGCTTGAATGGCATGTACGGGATCCGTGTCAAATGCATATGCATATTCAGGAGGTACCAGTGAGAACAAACCAATGGAATGATTTCGCTCCAAGTATGGCGAGTAAGCCTGGAGATTGCGCGCCATCTCGTCCGACATCTCGCCTCCCTCCGGGATGGCTAAATCAATCAAATTGTTTCCATGGTAGTCGCAGAATAATGGTTCGCTTGTCACCAAACCAGTCACAAAATCTTGGTTGGCACAAGCAGCCGCTATTGTGCCCTGTCGGAATTCCAATGTGAATACCATGTCGACATCACTTGGAAGACAGATTGCCATGCCTCGATTTAAAATTGGTGGAGCTGGGAGACCGTCATCCGTCTCAACATGAGGTTGCTGAGTGACACTTTCAGTGACGGAAATGGTGGATGACTTCCTCAGTGCGCAGCCCAGATCTGTGGCGAACTCATGCCAGCCATTTTCCTTTGGCGGGAATGTGGGGGCCTGCTCTTGTTCGAGGGAGTCGCGGCTCTCAGCGACCGAAATTTCGGTTTCAATGGTCTTGACGGTGGTCGCGACAGCTTCCCGAGCTGCCTTCCGCAGGGTTGGGAGCAAGACGTCCTGTTCCTGCTCGTCCAATGCAACTCCAGGAGCCCATGCAGTCGCCAAGTTAGCCCAGCTTGCGGGCTTGTAGATTCCGTTTACATATCTCCCTTTGGCTAGGTCCGCGATAGTCTTCCGTGTTGCTAAGTTGGCCCGCCCGCGGCCCATGAGATTGACGGTAGAATTCAGGATACGGCTGCCTTCCCACAGGATGAATCCATGTTTCTTAGCAGCGTATATCAATTGATCAATGACCTCGTCGGACCAATCGTCGATCACATCCGCTTGAACTTTGAGAACGGTGATGTGAGGGCCAATTTCGGAGACCAAGCGGAATAAAGTTGCAGAGTCGGTGACGGTGTGGGAAGTCAAGACAGCCACTGGTTGCCCGAAGGGTAGACCCTTCTTGGCCTCGGTCAGCTTCTGGATATAATCCAGAATCGGGTTGATTGGTGCATCATCCACAGTCGACATCGTGGGATGTGAAGAGGAATGCTGTAAGGTGTAGGGGAAAACGGAGAAAACATGTGCAATCGACTTGTGCTCAAAGTGTCGGGAGCCCCAGCGGGGCGGGTGTGTGCACTAGAGATGAACTAGCGTGATGCTAATGCCTGACAATTTTCAGGAGAAAGCCAAGAGGGGAAAATGTCTTGTTTTCTCGACGTCGCTTGAGGAATTGCCGCGAACGGAGAGTGTCCCAATATGATGCGTACATTTCTGCCCGGTGGAGACTCTACCACAAAGTTGGCATCCTGTTGTTCTTTCACTTTTTCTTTCAAGAGTGCCAGTGCTTGATTATTGTCCCTTCTTGAGCACCAATAAACATTGGGCCGTTGGGTTGGAAATCTCATCGAATGGGAGAAAATATATTCAACTCTATTGGACCCGATAGGTCCAATGAAGTTGAAGAGTGTCCACCTGTTGTGTGTTGGCGTCCCGCATCATCTGGGGCCGCACAGTAAGAATCAACGAAGGGAGAAATGTCATGAAACAATTCAGGTGCCATCCAGGTTTCATGGGCTAGAGGAATCTCCAATGTTATATACTTCGTAGGCTGGGGTAGGTGTACTCTGATGGCTGCCAGTAGCCAGCCACACCCGCAGGGATACGGTACAGTACAGTACTAACAGTACTGGGAGACAATACGGGGCACACATAGTATGCAATGATATTTTAGATTGATACTCTAGATGCTGTCGAGGGCTGAAGAGAGCTGCTAGTACGGTGTACTGATATACGAGTAGTATTGGCTATAGTACAAAAGTACAAAGTAAAGTACAAAGTAACCCGGAGAGTACAGGATCTGCCAAGAGTGGGTTGATTTCCTTGAGGTTTGACTCCGTAACTCCGTAACTCCGAGTCCGTACAGTCACCGTGAGTTACAGTACAGCCACAGCCACATTCACAGTCACCTGCTTCCGAGGAAGTCCTTTTACTCTACAGTGGCTCTTCAAAGGATCGGTGGCCTGATCTTCAATCTTACGACCCAAGCAATCAACCCAGCAAGGTTTCGCAGTCCCCCGAAGCCATACGATATATTCTGTCCAATTGTTGTGCTTGTTTCCGGGGCGGAAACTTCACATGTCACGCCACGCCCTCCCCTGAATAATTAATAATACTAGTAATTTATTCCCAAGGTTCCGCCGCCCTCCGCCCTCCGCGATCAAGGATCAACTTCAACTTCTCGATCCCTCAACGCCGCATCCACCATCCACCGCCGCTCACATCCCTTTCGACTCTCTTTCGCGACTTCCCTTCCTCCGCGCGTCCCCGCCCCATCTTCCTTCTCGAGTGATTGCCCGCTCTCGACAACGATCAAGAAAGAAGAAGAAAGAAAAAAGAATGCCCGGCCGAGTTCTACCGGCCTTCACGGCCGCGGAGGTCGCATCGCATAACAACGCCAAATCCTGCTATATCGCGATCGGCCGAAACGTTTACGATGTCACCGACTTCGTTCAAGACCACCCCGGCGGTGGTGATCTGATTCTGGATTACGCCGGCAAGGACGTGGAGGAGATCATGAAGGATGAAATTTCTCACGAACACTCCGAGGCGGCATACGAGATC
>JAVMSB010000357.1:0-30346 GCA_031761475.1 Penicillium pancosmium | reverse complement strand
GTCAAAATTACGCTGTATTTTATGGTAAAGCATCGAAATAGCCTTCTGAATTGCTTAAAACTAAGATATGTTATTTTATATGCTAATAAAAGCCTATATTATTATACTGTAGTAAAATCAAATAGTGGTTGTTGAGATATGAAGTGGTAATTTATTGCATTTACTATGTGTTTTGGGGTGCGCAGCTCGACCGGATGCGCAGACCGGTCGGGAATTACGTTATTAACTAAGACCTGGATGCCTCAGGCACTAACATAGTTTTTCTCCACTGCGGCTCTCCCTCCTAGGCGTATACTGATTCGCATGCATAACTAATTATTCAATTAGGCTTACCATTTCTTTCAGTGGCCATACAAACACAGCAGTGACACCCCAAAATATCTCGCGCACCCCGCAAACAATGAATAATGGTTGCCTGGCCACCGCCCCATAGCGACGGGGCCAAATTAATCCAGAAATGTTCAGCCAGAAACTTTCCACTATCACTTCCGCGCCTAACATTTCCAGCCTTATCCATTTTTGGGAACCTGAGGATAATTTTTACTTCATAGTTCGTTCATCCCGATGCTTGGAAAGATCCATGTCTCGGTTTCTGAATATCCCACTCGAACTTCGAGAGCTCATCATCGAACATGTGCTCTTTTCCCCGACCAGCCCGCCTTCAAATCTTCTCGAATTGAATGGTCGTGAGTATTATGACCTTAATTATTCGGCATCTGTTGGCAGCGGGACCAAAGTTTATTATACACAGCATGACATGCCCAGCTCCCCAAAATGTCTGTCTCTTCTTCTGATCAACCATCAACTCTCGACCGAGACTCGGGCAGTCCTTGACCGCGGAAAGCTCGACTATGTTGTTGAAATTGCCGTCAAGAATGAGTTAGACCTTTTTCTGACTTGGCAGTCTGTGCCACGTCTTGCAACCCATATATCGAGCCTCTATACAAACGTGCGACTTTTCGGCCCCATCATCGACAGTCGTACGATCGGTGGACAACTTGGCGACGGTGGCCGGAGAGGGTTTCATCGGTCCTTCTTTGCGGCGCTGCAAAGGTTTCTTCGTTACGGGCCCGTCCGGGAAATGCCGCAGCAACGGGAGAGGGGGTCTTCCGTGTTTCGGCATTGTAAAGCCTTGGAGAAATTTGAGGATCGGAGCATGCTCATTGATACGCTCGTGATGGACTTCCAGTCAGCAGACCTGGAACTTAACTTCCCCCCTGATAATGTCACATTCAGACATTGGAAACAACGTCACAACGGCTTGGATCGATTTCCCAGCAGATCTTCGGGGGAAATCTTGAAGACATTGTCATCATACAAGCCGCGCCCGGAGTGGCTCTGTGGATACCTTCACCAGTGGGTAATTGATCTTCTGAGCATGGGATATCAAGTCTCATCTTTCGGGAAGCCTCTATATGACCATATTGGAACTATCCAGATGCTTGTTGATGGACGCCTGCAGTTTAAAATCGACCTTTCCAGCCACTTAGCTGGTCGCCGTTGCACCGATGCAGGTAATATGATGGGACATCTAAATTACGAGGATAGGAAAACAGAATTTTGGAAATGGAAGACGGAAACCTTGCTTAGAAGAGAGACTCAAGGTTTCCCTGTGGTACGGCCATCGGAGGACGAATGGATGCATGAACTAAGCCAGTGAGAGCCAGCCTGTCAAGACCAGGATGGAAAGCTTCCCAGGTAGAGAAAGTACCTTCGCCATTCTTTAGTGATATCGGGTCACTGGATAAGACGCTTATCCCTAGTAGTGGTGCCGAAGATGGGCTTCGCATTTCTAGACAAAATACACAGGTTTCCGAGCATATTACGACCAGTTCAATATGACTTACCTGCTTGTTCAGAAGCTCCGCACTCTGAACTCCCCACCACGTGTGAGTGGGCCAGCATCGTTGAATCATATGCGTATGGATGAACGTTTTGTAATATTTCAAAGAAATGGCGGGTCGGAGTATTATGATGAACTCACACATGCAAGATGCATGGACCCTTCTCAATAAGCTGGAGATAAAGACAGGGTGGATGGTGGTTGGTCCAAGGTTTAACAATAACCGGCCATGCGTATTTTTAGTTGGTTGTACATAGAGCACTGTATGTTCTTCCAGTGTTGGCAAACTGCGACCGTACTGACTATACATTGATCTCGCCTTGAACTTGTAGTTTTCCTGCTCAAACTGAGAGCCGGGACAACTCACGGTATAATAGTGCTTATTGATGTGAGTCGCGTCCTCAAGAATTATCGCCTTTGAAAGGGTCCAGAATCCCACCTGCGGTAAATCCTTCCTGTTTCGTTATCTTTGGGTCCTCCACTTTGCTGCGGGTTGGGTGGAGCTGTGGACAACATCTATCAGCCCGTGGGGTGTGGGATGGAGGGGAAAATGATTAGGCGATGAAAAAATTGTTCAAGCCCACCACATTCACTTTTTTCTTCTCTCTTTCGATTTCACTTGGAGACCTTCATCCTCGAATATCGCGTCCGATTTGCTTTTCTGGCCCTCTCATCAGTTTTTCACGACTTAATTCACATAAACGCGACTTAGAAAACTTTTCTCGAAGGCTTGGCACCTTTGGCAGCCCTAAAAATGGGGGCTATCCCTTACTTGCAAAAGCCGCCTCCATATATCCTGGCGTGCATGCTCTCTTCGGCCAATGGACTTCTTTTCGGAATGGATACTGGCGTGATCGGCCCAGTGACTGATATGAAAGATTTCAAGTCTCAGTTCGGAGGTAGCCAAAATGCGACAATTCACGGTCTTATCGTCTCGTCCATTCTGATTCCCGCGGCTTTGTCTTCCTTTTTCGCCGGGTATGTTGCCGATAAACTCGGTCGCCCGAAAGGAATCAGCATTGGTGTTTTCATTTTTGGTGTCGGTGCAGCCATCGAAGCTGCGGCCACATCGCTGGGCATGTTTATAGGTGGCCGTGTGATTGAGGGACTGGGGGAGGGACTGTTTCTTGGTAACTTGGTTGTCTACATTTGCGAGATCTCACCAACTAGCACTAGGGGACCATTGACGACCGGTCCCCAATTACTTATCACTTTGGGCCTTGTTGTGGGATATTTCACTTGTTATGGAACATCAAATATCGCATCATCGCTCTCATGGAGAGCTCCGTGGATCATTCTTGCATCTCTGTCTATGATTCTATCGGCCTGTTCTCTCATGTTTCTCCCGCCATCTCCTCGATGGCTAACTCTTCATGGTCATCAGGACGAAGCAGATACGGTGTGGGATATGCTTGGTGTTTCTCATGCGGAACGTGAGAAGGTCGAACTTCAAGTTGCAGTAGAAGAAGTTCCAGTTGGTAATGATGAACCGGGAAACAAGAAAACTCACAAATTATTCGAAATCTTCCAGAAAGATGTCAGGGGTCGCACTGCTCTTGCAGTATTCCTCATGGGTGTTCAGCAGCTCAGCGGTATTGATGGCGTCTTATATGTAGGTTGAAAGCCTTCGTCTATCTACTATCGCATTCATACTGACTTCATGTTTAGTACGCCCCTCTCCTCTTCCAGCAGGCCGGTCTCGAATCTTCAGAAGCAAGTTTTCTTGCGTCTGGTGTCTCGGCACTGGTCATCTTCGCCGTCACTATTCCTGGTTTGATCTACTGTGACAAATGGGGACGGCGACACAGTATCATCTACGGTGGTTTTGGACTTGCTCTCATAATGTTTCTGATTGGTGGTCTATACGCCGGGAATGCTGTCCATGCCACCTTTGGTGCAGGACGCTGGGTCGTTATTGTCTGCATCTACATCTTCGCAGTCATATATTCCTTGACTTGGGCAGTCTCGGTTAAGGTCTACAGTGCTGAGATACAGCCTCAGCGAACCCGTGCGTCTGCTACCACACTGGCTCATTCAAGCAACTGGATATTCAACTTCTTGGTCGCATTGGTCACTCCTGTCCTGCTATCCAAGAGCAATTGCGGTGCCTATTTTTTGTTTGGAGGATGCTCCGTTATTGGCGCTGCTGTGGCTGCTATATTTATGATCGAAACTAAGGGTCGATCCTTCAATGAGATCGAGGAGGAATTCGAACACCAATCACCAGGCAGGAATGGTATCTTCAGTGCCCTTCGACGAAGCAGCAAAAAGCAGGATCTGTGAGGGGGCCCCGAGTGGGGTCCTGACTTGCCATTCAATGCACACTTAAGATTGGAAACGAATAGATGACCATGGGACAGAACTGGCTGGAATGAATAGACTATAGATTGAACTTAATTGAGACAGGCTATTGTTATTCAATAATATCAGAGCTTGTATACATGCTCCTCTCTTGTGATGTTGGTTTAGTTCCTTGTATATTGTATCCATGCCGAATCAGCAAAATCAGTCGTGCATTTACGCCTACTGGGGATAACAAAATAATCTTGATAAAAATATATTTGTATCGACATAAAAATACAAAATTAACCCTTAGTGCGGCCAAAGACTGGCCTTGCAGAAAGTCAATTTCAATATCAAACACTCCCTAGTTCCTCCATAATGCAAAAGCCTAACGCAAGCGCGCACTCAGGTCCGGGGCATCATCTATGCTCCTAGAACCTTACCAAATATTTTCCCGGCTGCTTCAGTTATCCCTTTATTATAATTCATCGCCGTAATTCCGGAGACGAACACCAATTCAATGAAGTATGGGTCTCCTTGAATGACGTCCAGTGTCTTTTCGCCTGATTTTCCTTTGCCAAAAGTAGCAACCCGCCTGTCGGAATCATCCCATAGCTCCATCTTATTTAAAGAAAATATGTCTGGCTTCCATTTCATAGGGCCCATCGTTGGGTGGTCGAATTTACATTCCCCAGACCCCGATTGGCTCAGGCGCATCTCTAGAGGCTGACCACGAAGTGTTAAGTGGCATGTAGAATGCAATGATTTCGGAAATTTTCCGTCTCCGATGATGTCAAAAGGACCGACTCCCCAGCCAGAAAAGACCACGACATTAGGTTTTGTCTCCTTGGATGTTGCGATTGAAAATATCGGTGGTGCTTCGATAGGATGTCCTGTCGGGTGGACTAAAGTCCTGCTTGGATCCCACGGGGCGGGTCGAATGATAAAAGAAATTAAGCTTGCCATGACAGGAGAGAAATTGGGGAAATAAGGCCAATGTATCGTATGCGAGTGCAAAATAATGGTTGCACCTGCTAAGCTCAGCGCTTTTGAATCCTACCGTCGAGGTCTTTATCTGACATAGAGATGTCTCATTTAGGAGACGATCGTCACATGCGTGACTGCGCCATGCTTGGCTTTATTTTTAAAGCCTGAAACCTGAGGCTTGGAGTTTCCCAGAAGAGAAGCATGTTGCGCCGGGGTGGGGTGGTGCATTGAAATCTGGGAAGATCCCATTGGTTTCCTGTACGAGGACTCCATTAGCGTTTCGTGATTGGGGGGAGGTTTGGGGCTGTTTTCTCCTGCCAAGCTTCAGCTCTCCCAACTTCACCTGTCAGCCAGCTGTTTTTCTTCATCTAGACTTGGTTTCTACGTTGTCAAATCTGCCTCATAATGTCTATTCATATTTCTTCACTGTCACATTTATCTCCTTTAAGATCTCTGATCTCCGAGGGCGTTGTTGGCACGTCTTAAAAGATTATAGTCTGCAAAGCCGCCACTGCTGATCACAATCGTTTCTTTTTCTTGCAGTTACTCCGTTTCGCGTAAAACGCTTCGCCCTGGACACTGAAGATTACAAGGAAATATGCCTGGTGTTCCATCTAGTAAGGGATGCGACGCCTGCCGCAAGATCAAGAAAAAGGTGACATAATATCTATCGGCTATTGGAAGCCCAAGCTGATGCACAGACCAGTGCGACGAGCTTCAGCCTTGCTCTCGATGTCGTCGGCTGCAGATAAACTGTATCGGCAGTGGCAAGCAGCGATTTAAGTTCAAGCATGCCGATTCCAAATCAGCGACTGGTCACACTGCCCTCGGGAAACGTCGGGCCATTGTACCTTCAGCCAGATCCGCCGCCACTTTCAGAATCGCGATGCAGGTTCCCGAGAACGAGTTGGCTTCCTCTCTCATTGGAACGCTTAATATAACCGATATTCGATACGCCTTGGAGTATTACGGCTACTTCTTGAAAGATATTCCGAGGCGTCTGGGGAGCAGTGCAGCCCTTGACGCCGCTGTCAAAGCACTGGTCACTGCGTACCCATATTTCCATGATAGAAACTTCCCGCCAGAAGCGCTTATGTACTATGGACGATCCCTGCGTTCCCTGCGGGATACCCTCGATGATCCAACTGAAGCTCGATCTGTCAATACGCTCTGTGCGGTTTACCTCATCACTATCTGCCAGGTATATTGAAACCCCAAGATCGTGCATTCCTCCTGGGGCATTATCAATGCTAACTTAACTGACAGAGCTGGCTTGGAAAATATGATGATCAACTGGCTAGCCATGGGGAAGCCATCGCTCATCTATTGAAGATGTCAGATTTCACTCAAATAAAAAGCAATTTTGAGCGAGACATCATAATCACTTTGACGGTACCAGTGGTATGTAGAAGTGCAGGCGTTTCAAGATTATCATACATGATACTCCTTCTTCTTCACTCTTGATGCGATAAGCTGGTACTCTGGCTAACTGACACAGATAATCGAGGCTATTGTCAATCCACGAATCAAGATGGAACCGAAATTCTTTCAACTTGTTTCCAACCTTAATGAGAGTGCGCCGGTATCACCTAAACGCAACGAGATACCCAGGTCTTCTACGAAACTTCCCACGATCGCTAAATTCCCAGAATGGATCCGAAATCTCACCCCGGGCGACCTTCCTGAAATTGCAGCGGCATATCTGCGGATTCGAAACGACTCCCAGAGAATGCGTGAATACCTAGATAACTGGCCCGCTACTGGCTATACAGTTACGTCTTCATTTCTAGTGATGCAGCGCTCGCGGTATCAAGCAGGATACGCTACCTTAATTACCTTGGGTCTTATGCTAAATACGCTCCTCCGTGTATTCCATCCTGGCAATCTCATGTTGTCTGCTGAAGCAGCTTTCTTCTGCGATGAGATTGTGCTAGAGGCTGAGCTTGCCTCTTGTTATCGACCGCTCGGTGCTGCTTATATCGCATTGTGTCTCGTCGTTGCTTGGGCTGCGGCAGAGGACATGCATCAGTTGGATCGCATTGACTCCATTCTAGCCGACTACCAATCTGACTTCAAGGAAATTAGCTGGAAAGATCGTGCTATCTGGCTGAGAAAGCAGTTTGGCACGTATCTAAACATGGCAGGAACTGAAACGACTGATCTCAGCCCTCCAGACAGCTCTCGAAAGCTTGCAGCCAATATTTCTGACAGTAGCTCAAGCCCAGAGACATGTTGCGTTATGTAAGGACTTGCTATAATATTTGATTTCAAGTTACAAATCAGGGGGCTGTCTTGCATGTGTGCTCTTATTACTTACATTTCACAGAAGGAAAACGCGGTGTTTGAAATTCATTGATTGTAATTATGAGACAGATAATTATTCACAATAAAGATAGCTGATGCTTGAAGAGGCTGGTCAAGTCTCAGCACCAATGCTGTTTCACAAAAATGTTAGATTGCATGATTGTTTCAGTCTTGAGACTTAATAGGCTGGCGTTTCATGGATTTCCATTCAACCAACAATGCTCCGAAGAATGATAGGCCTGCTGTGGCTACACAAACATAAAATGTCTCCGTTACAGCGAGATTGTACGCGTAGAGAACAGAAGGAAGAGCTTCCTTTGGGAGCCGATGTGACAAATTTGCTGCTCCCGATCGGATGACGGAAATGGGGTTGACCATGGGGGCATTTTCAATGAGACTTGCCACTAGACGGTTCTGAAAAACATTTTGAGCAATCGAGATAAACATTGCACCACTCAGGCTTTGTGAGAAAGTGATGATCGCAATCCCGATGGGTATGTCATGCAATGGCAAGACCGTCTGCAAAGCATTGATGCATTGTTGGAATCCTACTCCAGCCCCGATGCCGATGATAATCTGGTAGCCGATCCATTTTTCGTTCGAAGTCTGAACTTGGAATGTTGTACATAGTCCCGATCCGACTGTGAGAAGCGCGCTCCCGAGAAACATGAGAGGTGTATAATACCCAATGAGATTGACCAGCAATCCTCCGATCGCCGAACACACTATCATCGAAACCACCATGGGGAGGTTGTTGATTCCAGACTCTGACGCTGATTCTCCTTCGATTGCTTGGAACCAAATCGGAAGCTGGGTAGTTAGGCTTTGGTTCAACTAAAGGTTTTGGCACGATAACTCACATAGTAACCAAATACAAAGAAAGAGCCTCCTAAGAACATCGCGTGGATGACAGCGCCAAGGACATTGCGATCCTTCAGAAGACGAGGAGGAACCGTGGCTTCTTCTTGCTTCCAGAATTGGATCACGCACCATACGGAGCCAAATACCCCGAATATCACAATGAGAACAATGATTCGGGGATCTGCCCATTCGTACTTTGTCCCTCCCCATTGCATGGCAAGCAAAATCGATATGATAGCCGGTATGAAAACAAGAATCCCCCACGGGTCCATTCTTTTGACTTTGTTCATTTTTCCAGGCTGGAGCTTTTTTTGAGCATTTTTTGAGTCTTTGAAAAACATTATTATGAATATCCCCGTGAGCACCCCCAAGGGGAGATTGATATAGAAGCACCAACGCCAACTGACCCTGTCCGTAAGTAGTCCGCCAAGCCTGTCGAGATGTTAGTTAAAAGAAATTAGGTAATTTTTGACCTAATGGTTTTCTCACAATGGACCAGTTACGGTCGCAATACCGCTGGTGCTTCCAATAATTCCAAAATATAAAGCACGGCGATGCAATGGCAGGGTATTAGCGAGGACAAGGAGAGCACCTGGAGAAAGTCCACCTGATCCGACTCCCGCAATAGCTCTCCCAAGGATCAGCCCTTTTGATGTTGGTGTCACTGCACATATCAAAGACCCCAACTCAAACAATCCAAGAGCGATGATATATGTCCATTTCGTAGAATAGTAGGTGTATATCTTGCCGAAGGGGAGAGTTACCGCACAAGTTGTCAACAGATAGGCGCTCGCATACCAGGCAAGGTCCTCGAGAGAATTAAACTCCTCTGTTATTTTAGGGATCGCGGTGGACAGGATTGTATTGTCCTATATTCGATATCTATCAGCTTCCGTAATCAGTGTAACCTGAGAGCAAGCTTACCAGGGCGATGCAAAATGATTGAAAGCATAAACCTAGGATAATAGGCGCCAGCTTGGCTGGTGACGGGTATTCGCCTTTCTGGTCATCAAGAACATCATCGCTTCCAGACTCTTTCAGCGGAATATCATCTCGAGACTCCATAAAGTCATCCTGGCAACCTTTCATTTCCGATCTGGCTGCCATTAACCAGCTGCAAGATTTCCCAGTCTCCGATTAGACTGAAAACTTTTGTTGTCAAGATAATCGGCACATCCGGAAGGCAATCTTCGCGAAGTGTGTTGTGGAGAGTAAAAAGCCAAGGTTAGCCACGGACGTAGATGTCCTTTTCCATCTAGCTATAATGCAACCTTAAAGTCAACTGCAACCATACGTGAACAAGGGGTGGTGTTCTGTTTGATCAACATCGTACGTGTTAAATCTCCTAAGCATTCCTTTGTTGATTGTGTGGCATGCGAAATCTTTTTGGGTTAGGATCCCGCTCTAGCAAGACTGGTTACCTTTGACATTTCATTCGTAATGCTTTTGTTCGTCACCAACATAATAATTATCTAAAATAGCTGATCAGTTTCCCGGGTGCATAACCCATGATTTTGTGCTCCCCCGGGGTCATCAGTTGAGATTGGTCGTGATGCACTTTTGCCGAGAGCCATCCCTTCATTCCACCAGGCTTGGCTCGCTAATTTCCAAGTGATTTATGTCCTCGCCAAAATTTAATCAAGGTCTGTTGCGGAGATTTATCCCCGAACTACCCCGTAAATGCAGCTCGCGTCAAATCATATGATGATTCTGAATAATACTTACATCATTGCCAGTGTTCCTGAGATACAGTTGACCTTTAATTTTTTGCCCTAACAAAAATCTTAGAATTATAAAAGAAAATTCATGCAATGTCGATGAGCTGCATGGTCTTGATATTGTTATGACTCCGCAGTCACCAAGGACTATGAGCTACGGGGCGAAATTGATAACCGAAGAAATTGCTGTCTTGACCATCAGCCTCTACCGAAGACCTCAGTTCCTAGAATTTGAAATGACGAAACGACAGCTCAGTCGTTTCGATATGAGGTGATCCCTACCGTTGACTGTGTTACCCTGTATCTTGCAACATAGCAGTAACCAAATATTTTGACCCAGCCTTGATTGTTTACTTTATGAAAATTCAATCTGTGCAAGGGAAATGAAAATACAGTTGAGAACATCGTCGCGGAATGAAACCAGCAACCTTTCCTTAGAGAAATTATTGTATTTCCAATCGTTCGACCAACATCCAAGATGCCCCTGATTTGTGCGAGCATCTTGATGAAGCTTGCCGCCACCTTTTCGTGAAATGTGTCGCCCTATAGTAAAGTTTATCTGATCGATTCGGGTTTTACAATTATCGAAACAGTCATTCCGTTAACGGCTCGCAGTACTTGTAGCCGTTGGAGTTTGTGTTACCAAAATTCACCTATGTACTCTCCTCCAAGGGGAACTGAAGGAAAGGGGCGAGTCTATAGAGTTTGAACTTGAGTGCTCAGACAGAGCGATCACAAAGGGGTCCCGACGACATGGATGAGCGTGGTGCTTTGGAATGTTGCTTGAGTATTCTGGGTCAAGGTTCCCGGATGCGCATCCCCGGCAGGCCGACATCTTGTGATCTTGGCCGACCCACCTGGGCAAGCTTTGGAGGAGTTCCTTGATTACTGGTGACTGCTAGGTAGTACTTATCTGTCGGAATCCTGCTTTAAATAGAGTAGTTAGCCATTAATAGTTTTCATTTGATGAAAATGGATGTTCACAAGCAACCTCCAGGTTGCGGAAGGCCCCTTTTTTGCCCGCTGTGACTCGAAACTTGGAACTTGAAGTCATGAGGTCCAAATATATATTCCAAGGTTTTTGATGGCCACTTCCAAGGTTGGGCAGTGATCAAGTTCAAGTTCCTGGAAGTTACTTAGTAGTAACTACTACCACCTGCCGGGCTGCCATAACCCTAGTACTACCTACTAGAAGATACTGCATATCGTACTAGCTCTGGAGTACTACCTAGGTACTAACTAGTAACCTTCTACTACC
This sequence comes from Penicillium pancosmium, assembly GCA_031761475.1. Classification (NCBI taxonomy): domain Eukaryota; kingdom Fungi; phylum Ascomycota; class Eurotiomycetes; order Eurotiales; family Aspergillaceae; genus Penicillium; species Penicillium pancosmium. The sequence goes on along the minus strand of JAVMSB010000357.1, from coordinate 19,092 downwards.
CGTCTAAGGCTGTATCCGAGTCCGACTCGAAAATGATCGAAAAGTTACCCAGAGCCCTGGTTGGAATTGCTAATACAATTTAATAGGACATGAATTATCACTCACTATAATGAAATCCTGACGAATGGGTCTGACTTTGCAATCTTAGCCTATATGGATTCCTAATTGCTGACACTGACAGAAATTCATGACTTCAAATCCACTATCTATCTGCTGCTGTGCCCCACTTCTGACGCCTTGTCTGAACAATATCAAGTCAAATTTCGAGTCAAACTTTAGTAGCCCGATCCATTTTGGCGAGCAATGCGGCAGTGTTCTAGAAACGTGATCCTTCAAGCGGTGAACTCCTGGGGAAGTCCGAAGTGGAGCGTTCTGCGCCCGTAGGCCCTTGCAGAAGGCCATGCTCAACGCCACATAGCCCCGAATTGTGGGGGCTGGCCCCATATCATATTGTACTGCAGCCTGACACTGCATCTGACGAGTATAATCTCTTCCGGGTACCAGGAAAAAAATCGTCCCGCTTTGAGGAGCGTGGCTCCAGAAGGGGGCGTGGTGCAGGCGCATAACGCCCTGTCGATCTGAGAATGACCGAGCCTCATCTTCTAGAAGAGAAGGGCTGCGAGATTAGGCTACCTGCAACCAATAAAATCTTCATCGGGGTGGGAAATGCATGGCCGGAGGCAAAATATGTACGGTGTACCGCAGTAGGGCACCCTGCGACCTCACCGTCGATGCAGGGGATAGTCCCCATCACATCTGACTTCCCGAGAAATCAGGAAACACATGGACCAACGTGTGGTTCCGCGACGTCGCAAACAACACATAATAAGTAAGATCTACAAGGTGCGCATAAGGCTATGTATCTAAAAATATCTTTGAATAAAGAATCGATCCATACGTACTCCATATATGTGCTTACAGCTGTGTTAGCAGTAGACTAATAACTACTATGCACCAGAGACTGTACTGTAGGATCTGCGCAACCCGGGCTTTGCAATTCTTTATATGGGGGCAGATGATGCGTGTAAGGCCTTCATCAACTTGAATCAATATTATAGTTTCTATTCCTGCGAGAGCGAAATGAGGCCTCCGATGGGGGGGGGGGGCAATTCTGCGCAGGTAACACGCAGTCTTAACCCTTGCGACACCGCACAGACCAAAGCGGCCTGGGGGTTTGTTTTCAATGATCCGCACGCCATGGCTGGACCAGTAAACCTTCGTACGGAGTCGCCATTTTTTAACCATGCTGAGTGACCTCAGTGGCTGGCGGAAGGCGCCTCGTGGGTTGCCGCAGACTTTGGCCCAGAGATCAGACGACGTGGAGAATGTCTATTCTCGAATATCGCGCTAAAGAGGGGAAAGGAAACGGGAATGTTAGAGATTAGTCAATACATGGCGTGCATTGAGCTACAGTAGTACGGGTACTCGTATGCGCGTAAAAAGCAAGTGAAACCAGCTGAGGTCGGGCGCGACGCGGGATAGGAGAAGTGGGAATTGTGTGGCATGGGACTTCGGAACTGCCTTCTTGAGTAAGTCGGTTTGTTCATCCCCCAGGATTCGGTCGCAACCGTAGCGGGGAGACGACACAGACGAAAGTGAGCCAGTGACCACTGAGGGGCGTCGGCGGATACATTCGGCTTTTTAGCGAATGCTAGCGCGGTATATTTTCAGGAGAACACAGGCTACGTTGCCCCAGCGGGCAGTCCTTGCCTACACATTTGTTTCTCTTTGACGATAGGGTGGCAGTTGCAATGTATGAGGTTTCTTGGCTGAAGTCTAGCCTCACCATGCTTGTGCGATGCGCCCTGACCCACGAATGGTACGATGAGGGGGCTGAACGCCACCACCCACCAGGCGGATGGAAGCAGGTTTGAGAGCCGACGGGATCCTCGGTAGCTATCCGTTGCCATGGTTGTGTGTCCAAATTTAAAGGTTCAATCCATATCATGATCTCAGGACAGGGGTAAGTTGAACTGGGCCAAGACAAGAGGTCGAGAGAAGCCTTCTCTGGGCAAGTAGGTCAGCCACTTGTCGAGGGCTTGTTTTGTAGACAAGACCACTTAAGAGATGCGAAGCTCATGGAGGCGTTCTAGGCGCCAAGGCGCCATTTTGCGTTTGGGTCGTCTCGGGTTCACGACTTCAGCCGGTGGGCGTAACGGAACTGAATCCGTAGACCTGCAGGGTATTGGGTATTACTACTCTCGAGGACTGGAGATTAAAGAAACTCGGTGCATCTAACCTCGGGAATTTTTTGATTCGTGGAGGGCGATCTGAGTTACGCAGGCTCTTTTAATGTATGTACAAGCCGCTGGATCTCGGCTAGGCCCCTTATTTTTTGTTTTGAGTAGAGCGTATTCTTTCCTTAAGCTGTAGTTATAGTAATAGACTCAGCAGCTGGGACAAAATCACAACAATCTATCTTCCTTAGCAGCGGTATTTACTACATCAAAATGACTCATGTGCCCGATTCTGCGGTGACTATTCCCCCCCGCGGGGCTCCCAGATCGTAGACCCAGATTTCATTTTTGGCTTTTCCTTCTTTGTCCCCCGGAGGCGTGGAGGAGGCTACCAACGGGAGAAGCTCCACTCCGCCTCATAATGCTCAGAGCTGAGAGGCCAAAATGATCGGCGGGGGCGTTGCTTCGTCTGGAGATGCGGAAGGAAAGCCTTGAACCGTGCTAACCGTACCTGGAGAACCCGGAAACCATCGCCCGCTGCCCGGAATCACGATCTCCTATTGGTGGTTCGGTCTTTCGCGTGGCCTGGAAGACCACACGAGAGATGAATCGGGATACTGGGGGCCGTTGACACGCTCGCCCGAAAGTGTCTGTGCAAACCTGGAGTTGACCTTGGGGTATGAGCCAACCATGGCCCACACCCCCGTGGAATATGGAGAATCAGTGATGGAAGTGGACCCTGCTCAGGGCGTTTTTTTCGAATCATGCTCTGCCGCTAACAAGAAAAGGAACTCCTGACCAGACCAACAAAGCAACCCGAGTTCTGGGGCGCACTCACGGCCCCCGAATGGTTAGATGGATGTGGATGTGCAGCGGGCTTTTAAAACCGACCAGGCCCCGGTCTCGTTGATAATATTTTGTCTTTCTCTCTTGGATGTTTGCTGTGGTCTGATTCTATAAGGAAATCTCCTTCCCTTTCCTTGTTTGCCTTCTATACCCGACTGGATCGGCTCGACAGGGGAACAGCTTTAAAACAAAGAACTAAGTGAAGGGCCCTCGCAGCTCCGAGGTGAACAACCGAGCGACTGCTACCTCAACATGCCGACCAAACGCTTTCTCGGCCTCAATGGCACCCAGCTGCAGGTCGCTATCGGCGTCCTAGCTGGTATGGATTTCCTGCTTTTCGGTTACGACCAAGGCGTGACTGGTGGCCTTCTTACCCTCGACTCTTTCAGAAAATACTTCCCAACAATTGATACCACGACAGCGCACACTGAAGGTTGGTCATCTGCGGCTAAATCCAATCAGTCAACTCGCCAGGGTATTACCGTTGCCGCGTACAACTTGGGATGTTTCGCTGGGTCTATTCCCACTATCTGGATTGGTAACATGCTGGGTCGCCGCAAGGCTATCTTCCTCGGTTCTTTCATTATGTGCATCGGAGCTATCCTGCAATGTACTTCCTACGAGCTCGCCCAGCTGGTCGTTGGTCGTCTTGTCACTGGCTTCGGAAACGGTATCAACACATCTACAGTCCCCACCTGGCAATCTGAATGCTGCAAGTCCCACCGACGAGGTCAACTGGTCATGATTGAGGGTGCTATGATTACTTGTGGTATCACTATCAGTTATTGGATTGATTTCGGTTTGCTTTTCGCCGATCCCAGTGAGGTAGCTTGGCGGTTCCCGCTCGCTTTCCAGATCTTCTTCGCTGCCATCATCTTGGTTTTCGTCATGTTCCTCCCCGAGTCTCCCCGTTGGCTTATTCTGAAGGGTCGTGAGGACGAGGCCCGCGAGGTTTTGTCGTCCTTGATGGGAGATGAGACCGACGAAGTCTTCATCGACACTGAGTTCATCGCTATTAAAGCTACCGTTCTGGAGATGGCCAAGGGCTCATTCCGCGATATGTTCACCATGGGCCCTGATCGACACTTCCATCGTACCATGCTTGCCTACGTCAACCAGATGTTCCAGCAGATCTCCGGTATCAACTTGATCACATACTATATTCCTACCATTATTGAGGAACAAATTGGTCTCAGCGGTATCAACTCGCGTCTTATTGCTGCTTGCAACGGTACTGAGTACTTTGCTGCCTCCTGGGTCGCCGTGTTCACCATCGAAAAATTTGGTCGTCGTTCGCTCATGCTTTTTGGCGCTGTTGGCATGTCGGTTTCTATGGCTGTCCTGGCCATCAGTGACTCCATCTCCTCTGCGAACAAGGGCAATTCTACAGGTGTCGCTGCCGGTATCGCCCAGACGGTGTTCCTGTTTGTTTTCAACACTTTCTTCGCCATTGGTTGGTTGGGAATGACCTGGCTGTACCCCGCGGAGATTGTTCCTCTGAAGATTCGTGCTCCCGCCAACGCTCTTTCAACTTCATCCAACTGGATCTGGAATTTTATGGTCGTCATGATCACACCAGTTGCTTTCAGTACCATTGGCTACAAGACCTATGTCATCTTCGCTGTTATGTAAGTCCTTGTATCTTACCATGACACACTCGATCTTTGCTAATGTTTCCAGTAACGCCGCAATTGTGCCTGTCGTGTACTTCTTCTTCCCGGAGACTACCATGCGTTCCCTAGAGGAGATGGATCGTATTTTCCGCAAGACGTCTAATGTTTTCGACGTCGTTCATGTTGCCCGTAGCGAACCTCACATGTACGGCCCCAACGGCGAACTTCTTCGCACTCTGGACGATGTCGAGGACGATGCAGTCCGTCGTGCCAGTGTTATCTCCAACCCCAACAAGAATGCTGCCCGGGCTCACCGTGAACACGCCGAGAAGGATAGCGACGACAATACCGCAACTAGCGAGGAAAAATAAACCTTGTTCAATCCCCTAGCCGCTGTCATAAATAATGGAGGGCCAGAGAAGAGGCGTGCTGAGGAATATCTTGGGATGCGTACGAAGGAAAATGGTATGCCGTGATGATCCTCACGACTTACCATGTGCCAGGCGCGAAGGAATACCCTTGTTTTCATTTTGTAACCTATTATTTCCGAGATCAGTCTTACATACCCATATCAGACTGATGTTTCATAATTGATTTGATCCCTTTGATCTAAAATCCCGAGTTGCAAATTCTGAACATCTAGGCCACGCTTCGGTAAACTGTCGTTGCCCCTTCAACCAGATTAAGCAATGACACTAAGTAATAAACTCGTCGGCGAATGGAACGCTCCACTGATGAGAAAGCCCACAGTGGATATTCCCGGTCCTGCATGTCGTGCATTTTTAGTTCGCAGTAGTGATTCGTCAATTATAGTTCTGGAAGTACTGAGTGGCAAATGTTGAATACGAACAAGGCTCCCATCATGAGATATCATGGCGACTTTCAAAATAGCGTACAGGGCGAATTATGCTTATGTCGATGAATGTTCATTCTAATACCTCATTCTTTCTATAAAGGACTCTAAATACTCATAGATAGTTCAACGTGAAGTGACTCAGACCACCTCCTCATGGGTGGCACCTTCAGAATCCTTGCCGACTTTCTCGTTGACTTGCTTGTGCTTTTCAACTTCCTCACTGAATCTGTTCTCAATTTTATTGGTGCGCCACGGCATAACATTGGAGTCGAATATCGCATCAATCTCCTCCAGCGAGCGACCGGCCGTCTCCGGATACATGAAAAAGACATGGAATGTCATAACACAACAAAATACTCCAAAAATGATGTATGTTTTCCACTGGATATTGTGGAATGCCGGTGCGACAAAGTAAGCCAGTGCGAAATTGAAGATCCAATTTGCCGAGGCAGACAGGCCAACGCCCTTGGCACGGTACTTGAGTGGGAAAACTTCGGCAGCGTAGATCCATGCGACCGGTGCCTATTGTCTCTGGTTAATATGACGGCAATATCTCAGAGGATTGGAAAGTAGCGCATACCCAAGTAAAACCGTAAATACCGGTGAAGATATAGGAAAAGGCAATAACAGCCATTCCAGAGCTGCCTTTGATTGACCATGTTAGGTTGGAGTTTCCATTGACGTTGGATACCGCGTGACCCCTGCTAGCCATAACACCTGCAATCACGAAATGAACAACCATGCAAGTCACCGCGCCAGTCAGGAGCAAAGGTCGTCGACCAACTCGATCGATGTATGGGAGCATGATGCCGGTAGTAACCAGGAAGATAACATATTGAATAGCCGAAGACCAGAGGGTAGTATTTCCAGTCTACTCATGTTAATTGAGGATCTCTCATAGACACATTAAGGGTGACTTACCATTCCAGCCATCTCAAAGATGTATACAACATAGTACATTGCAACGTTACCTCCGAGGAGCTGCTGCCACATTTGCACACTCATTCCGCACATAGTCCGCTTCCAGATACGAGGTCCGAATAAAGCGAGGAAAGAGATATCCTTTGCTTGGTGCGCAATCCTAGCGGCCTCTTGCACTTCTTCAAACTCAACCTGCACCACGGGGTCATTCCGGTCACCATTGCCATGAATCAAAGCAAGGGTCTCAAGGGCTTCCTCCCAGCGTTCCTTGCCGGCCAGCCAGCGAGGTGATTCAGGGAAGAAGAATAGTGCGATGAATAGAATCAGACCCGGGACAGCTTGAATGCCCCAACATATTCGGAAAGCAGCTGGGCCTGCCACACCTATCGAGCAACCGTATGCAATCAGGTACATGATCAAAATACCCCATTCAATAGCCCATTGTTGAATGCCGACAATTCGACCACGAATCTTTGCTGGAGCTAGTTCGGATAGGTAGACACAGGTTTGCGAGGAAGTGACTCCCACTGCGAGACCACTAACAACACGACCGGCGACAAGATGTGTAACGTTCTGTGCACTGCATTGTACCATAGCCCCAACGATCCAGACGAGAGAGGCGACCATTAGTGCGCCACGACGGCCAAGGTAGTCGGATAACCAGCCAGCTCCGATAGAGCCGGCAAATGAGCCAGCGGACATAGAAGCGGTGATCTAGAATGTTGAAGTTAGCTTAGTTAGCTAGGGTATCTTGGGAGTTGAAGGGTAACATACTCCTCCTTGAAGATTGGAATCGGGGTTCCCAAAGAATTCGGTATATGTGTCAATGCCAATCCAGGCACTCATCGAGCTGTACCGAGTCAATGATGTCCAACCTTGAGTGAGATGAAACATCGACATACCTCACATCGAAGCCGAAGAGAGCTCCGCCGATGGTGCCGAACGCGGCGAGGACTAATCAAAGGTTAGAACCGACCCCGGGGGTTGAATGAACGAAAAATGAATGAAAAGATACCGTAGATATTCGTGATTCGATACATCTTGGCAGCGAGCCTCGAAATGGTTTGGTCTTTCGAACTTCCATGCGGCCAAGGGTAGCTTTATAAGTCAACATTATCCGTTCCACCGGTCAATGCACAGTTCGGGAAGGGCTTGGAAAACAGCTCTAGCGACGCCAACAAACGGTTGTGGCGGAATGGGCGTCGCACCACTCCTGAGCCGGGACATGGCCCATCACGGAAGGGATCGACCGGGGGAAATGTGGGAAATGTGGAGGAATGGCCTGGAGGAGGATTCTGGGGCAGAAGTTGGGGAAGCGGGCGGCGTCATTGGCGGAGCACCCCGGTCTCCTCAACATCCCCTCAGCCAGTCGGAGGAATTGAGGGGGCTTTCGGCTTCGGTTGAAGCTGCCTTTTTAACCGAAGGTGAGATGCATTTAGCCGCAGAGTCAGTTGAGACAGGTTTAAGTTTCACTCCATCTTTGCCGAGATTCTTCCAAGACTCTCTACCAAGAGCCTGAGTTTTGGTCGCTGGTCGCTGGGAAGAAGAACAGGAATACCATCTGCATATGATGATATCACCACTATAACGCTCCACGCAACCTCCACGCACAGCTGTGCCATTTTGCCTCGTACTGGGTTCGAGTTGGTAGATGGAAAGATTGTCAGGGACCACCGATCGGCATGCCGACGTCATGACCACCGACAATAGCCCTGTTATTGTACCGGCATGTCACGTTGGAATCGTGTTCGGGATATGGATAAAATAACAACGCAAATGGGATTCGCTTACTACGTACTCCGTGGACGTGGTGATCAACGGCCATCCGCCCCGAGACATTGCGTTCATCCCGCCGGAAGCACGTGAGACAATCTGCTGATCCTGGTTGACAATAGCCAATGTGAAATTTGCCTGGATTTAAAGGTTCTTGGGGCTACTATGCACAGCATGACTGGCTTGAAAGGGTTGTGTCACATCTAAAGAAATTGAATTGAAGCAAGCGCGGCTAATAGGATCGGATGGGGAAATCGAACATACGATGCCCAGTGGAGAATTATCCGAGCAGTCTTGCTAAATAGTCTCTATGGCCTTGGAATTTGCTGGAGTACAGGATCCTAAGTGTAGTAAAACCGAGCAGCTGTAAGTGACAGAACTTCAAGCTCAATACCATTGAATGATGCTACATGTGTGAGTTGTGTGATGGCTAGCTATCAAAGAGGGAAACAATTTAAGAAAGTGATCCCAACTGTGTCTGGGCACGTGGGCCTCAGCACAATAAATTCAGACAACATCAGTCGTCAATTTCAGTTGTCCTCCGCCCTACTGAAATGAACGAGCCGCTGCGTGGCCGTTTCTGTCTTATGGAATCGCCAAGGCTTGATCTTTCTTTCGAATAGTTCATCGAGTTCAGCAGCCGATCGTCTTAAGTTGTGAAGGTTAGCTTAGGTACTCTAAAGCCCCGATATAGGTACGTTCACATCCCGAATCATGATGTTTATAAACTCACCCAGAAGTTTCTGGAATCAGCAGCCACATGCCGACAACGAACGGAAGTCCGACGCCAAAATAGAACCAGCCCGTTTTTAAGCCCCAGTTCCATTTATTGCTATTTGTCATGTATGGAATGAGCACATTCATCACGACCCCAGCCACACAGGTCACCGCTGCCGCGAACCCAGCGGTATAAGGTCGTAGCCTCTGAGATGAGACCTCACCGATATATCCCCAGCCAGTAGCACCGTTGGCGGCCAAGCCAACATCTAATATGTCACGGTCAAATTAGCGATCACAATGCTAGAGTGTACCGTTACTGGGGGGAGGGGGCTCTCACTCCAGAAACAAGCAAATAGAATAAATATATATGTTGACGCTTTGCCCTGAGGGCAAACCCCGATAATACCGATAGCCATACAGGATAACCAGCAAATGGTCGTCCCTGAGCACGCGAGAAGTCTCCTTCCTATACGGTCAGCAAGAGTGATTATTGCAATCACAGTCGCTATCTGAATCGAGTTGGTGATGACTTTGATCTTGAAGGGGTCCTCCAATCCAGCCTGTTGAAAGAAGTATGTTCCAAATGTTCCGAAGAGACTTAGGCCAATCAACTGCTGACTGAGGTTGGTCCAGCAGGAGATAACAGTGCGCAGGCCGTTGGTTCCCTGGAAAATTCCATACCACTTTTCACGTTGCTGCTCAGCTGCGACTTCACGTTCGTGCTCCACGGCCATAACCAAAGCTTGGAACTGTCGATCCAAGTCATAGTTCGGTACACCACGGTTGAGAATAAGGAGTTGTTTCTTGGCTCGGTCGTGCTTCCCGGTATTAACGCACCAGGCTGGAGATTCGGGAATGAATATATAAATTAACAACATGATCCCGACCTGTGCCCACTGTGTGTAGATAGGCGTGAGGTAGTTTGTCTTCTCGCTTTTTGAGAGATGTTGAAGGGCGACTTGGGCGAAGAAGGAGCCCAAGGTCCACCAGAAGCTATAGCACATCAACAAGCCTCCGCGAATGCGAGTAGGTGCGACCTCAGAGATATATGTTGGAACAGTCGATTGCAAACATCCAACTCCTATTCCTGCCAGAAACTTTGCAACCAACCAGCCTTGCCATGTTTTCACAAGACACTCAGTGAGCACACTCCCGACTATGACGACCCAGTAAGTAAACATGGCAGGCTTTCTTCCATATTTGCTGGATAGAAATGGCAAGGTAGTCATGCCAACGATCTGACCACAAGACATTATTGCGCTCCAGCCGCTGAGGATGGGTGATGCGAGCGCAGGCTTTCCGTCTTTGCCGACAGTTGTAGCAAAGCGATCAACAAAACCGGTGTTGGCAATAACACTGGCATTGATTCTAGAAAGGCATGAAGGCATCATGTGAGAAAAAGCCAAGTGAATTCGTCTTTTGAAGCTTGACATACCCAATTTGGTACCCATCGGTTGCCGCACTAAAGGCCATGGCAAAGCATACAAGTGTGCAAAGCTTGAAGTTTTTGATTGTCTCCACGACCCCCAGCTCTTCATAACCGGTGGTAGCTTGACCTTTGATAGCCGCATTGAATGCTGGATCATGCTTCTCGAGCGTATCCTTTGTGATGTTCTCAATTTGTCTGGCGGAAAGGCTCGGGTCGCTTGGAGTTTTGTTCTTGGATTCCATCTTGCTGAGGTACTTCGCAAATGGACAAGATGTAGAATATTGTAAATGGATGATGTGAAAGGGGCAGACAGGTGCATTTTGAATTTAAAGCTTCATTGAAGCTCCGCGGCTTCTGATGAGTTTCAACCTGGCTGCCACATTACCCGACCAACAACAACCGCACACACACATCACATTCGGCATTCATTACACCGAGAGCCTTTCTTAATTTCTAGTGGGATTAGAGTGCGACAGCCTTTTTGATCAATAATTGACGGTCATTGTGGTCGCCTACCACCCGCGCCGCCGTCACGCGCCATCTACTTCCCCGCATTTTGACTAGAAGTCAAATCTCTTGGCAGAGCATCTCAATTACCTGGGAATCATAATAGCCGATGAAGTATCCCTCTGTTTGGCCAAATATTTAGAAGTATTTGGCGGGGACTCCCCGTGGGGCTTGTAATTCTCTTCTAGCCCGTATTTCTCAATCAGAAACCGATCCATTCGCCGATGATTGATAGTGGCACATCGAAGCGAACAAAATAGTGTAGTATCTCAAGTAAATCCAAGTTGAGGCTTATTGAGCTGGGAAGTTACCCGTAAACTATACCGAAATAGGGATCGTTTACGGCTTTGCGCCGTGTGACACACTAGACTAAGCCATTTTGAGGCTAGGTTTACTGAATACGATTTGTGATTGGAAGGCCATTTGATCTTGTAATTTAGGACGACCAACACTTTTGCGATTCTTAGCGACTTCGAGCCGTATCCTTTTGCAAGCCGGTGACTTATTTCAATTAGAAAGAAACCAATCACTTCATTTTCCAGCTTCCACTTTTTGATCGATCAATCACGAACTCGTTCTGGTACAGGCTTTGTCTATTGGTGCATATTTTCAAATCGCCCTCTCAATACCATGGACGATTCAACAGAAAGAATCAGAGGAGCCTTTCCCGAGATATGAATTTGTCGGATGCTGACCTCCTGCAGCAGAATTGATAATAATTCCATTTTTTATACTACCAAAGCACAGGCATACAATTTTAGACTTGCAATGGCTATTTTTATGACCTTCCAAGTGTGAAAAGCTTAAATTTATACAAAATTTAGTTCAACATTGAGAAAGCCACTTTACTACGCTAGGTGTTCCCGCCACGGCGCGCTTTCAATGAGTGCTTCAAGTAAAATGCGGACAATTTAGGAGTTCGCACCAGCGTCTCATAATTCACATGTGTAATACCATAACGTGGACCATAGCCAGCAGACCATTCTAAGAGCAATGAGCTAAATGAAAAGCGATTTATGCACGTTAGGGGATGGAACACATACCGAAGTTATCCATAAGACTCCATGCACAGTACCCTTGAATTTTGATGCCATCCTCATAGATGGCACGGGAGATAGCATCAAGATACAATCCAAAATACCTAATCCGAAAGGTGTCGTTCACTGCTTGATCCACTGTAAACTGACTTTCACCTGGACAGGGACAGCCATTTTCAGCGATAATTATTGGCAAGTGGTATCGATTCCAGACCCAATTCATAAGCTTTCGGAATCCGTCAGGCGTAACGCGCAGCCACGACATTCCAGAGACAGGCCCGAGGAACTTTCCTTCATTATTGGTGGCTAACTCCTCCACATTCCCGGTACAATCATCCTCGGCCGGTGGGTCTGAAAGAGCACGGGCAAACTTTGTGGAGTAGTGGTTCATTCCGTAAAACGAATTGAACGAGGCGGTTTTTTGGAGAAGAGCCATCTCTTGAGTCGTGAACTGAGGTAGCCGAGACCCGAGTTGGGCGCGCATTTGGGTGGGGTAATTCTGGCCCAGAAAAATAGGGTCCCCAAACCAGCCAATATAAAATTCCAGTCTGCGTTGAGCTGCATCTTTGTGCTTCTCGCTTTCTTGGTCCCATGGCTCATAGAAATGTCCATTCAGGACGATTGACATAACGCCCTTCTGACTAGGCTGAAACTCTCTCACGTAAGAATCCACGACCGCCGCGTGCGAAAGAATGATGGTATGGCCGACCCGCCATGGCTCTGTTTGAGTGTCATGACCTGTGGCGGCACTGTGGCCAGGAGCAAGGACGCCGCTGTGATGACCGAAAACCGATATTATATATGGTTCGTTGAAAGTTACCCATTTCTTGACACGATCACCGAAGCGAGAAAAACACAATTTGGCAAAACGTAAAAAGTCTGCTTTGAACTTATCTGTGTTGAGGAAAGCTTTATAACGATTATACAGCTCTTGTGGCAAATCCCAGTGGTACAATGTGACGATTGGATCAATATTTCGGGCCAGTAGGCCATCAATAAGCCTGTCGTAGAACTCGATTCCCTTTTCGTTGATTGGATCATCATGGCCACCCAGCGGGATAATACGAGACCAGGCAATAGAAAACCGGTAGACATCAACGTCATACGAGGCCATCAGGTCCAAGTCCTCAACCATGTGATTATAGTGATCGCACGCAACGTCGGCATTCTCGCCATTGGTCCGCGAGGGCTGAAGGTGACTGAAACTATCCCAGATAGACTTGCCTTTGCCGTCTTGTAGAGCACCACCCTCGATCTGGTACGCAGCGGTGGCTGTTCCCCAGAAGAAGTCAGTGGGAAGGGGCAACTCTTCCACAGGGCGAGGCTCAACCGCCCATTCCCCCTTTTCGGCGTGGAGGATATTGTCATCCGCTTGAAACATATTGACATTCATTTTCACAAATTCAAAGTTTACTGAATTGTAAACCAAGCGCGGCAGCCTTTTCAAATGAGCGATTTGAACCAGAATAATCCCGGGTAAAAGGACGAACTTATGATGGAACAAGGGTCGGCGTTTGAACAGGAAATACGGCATCTGACATACCATGTTAACTTTCAGTTCGGGGTAATTCCTGCCTGCAGGACTAGTTCTTCGTCGTCAATTGCACCGACTCAGAACTTCATCACACCGACTAAGTGCCTTTTCCATGGGTGTTGTCGGCACCCCTGGAAGCCACCCATTTTACGAATTTCCACAGCCACCAAATCTTTCCTTTTCATCACCCGTGATCAGCTGTATCACCTGAGAAACTAAAAGTGCAAGGTCTGTCGTATCCCGCTATGACTGCGACCAAATCTATCTACCCAAACGAAGAAAAGCAGGATTGGTGCTGTGATCGAATTACAGCACCATGGGGCCCGAGTACATCTGGACCGGATGCAGAGTGGATTTTTCGCAAAGAGTTTGAAGTGAAAAATTTCATTTGTGCCAATTTGGTCATCACTGCTCAAGGTGTGTACGAGGCGGAGATCAATACCCAAGTCGTGGGTGACCACTTCATGGCCCCAGGATGGACATCTTATGATCGTCGACTCCAATATCAGAAATACGACGTTACCACTCAGCTTCTGGATGGTCGCAACTGTATTGGCATCCGTGTCGCCGAGGGCTGGTTCTGCGGACGAATTGGCTTTGAGGGTGGCCACCGAAATATCTGGGGCCCTCATCCAGCATTGATGGCGCAGCTTGAAATCCACCATGCGGACAACAATATTGAAATTATACCTACCGACCACACATGGGTTGTTCAAAGAGGCCCAATTCGATTGGCAGAAATATATGATGGGGAGAAATACGATGCCACACAAGAGCTCCCTTATTGGTCGACGATCGTACCGGAAGGAGCTACCGATAATTCTCATTCTTGGGAGCCTGTTTGTTGCATGTCACCCTTACCAACGACAATCAAGCTCACATCGGGATTTGGCGAGCCTGTGAGACGCATCGAGATTATAAAGCCTGTCCAGAAATTGCTTTCTCCCACAGGAAAATCTATTATTGACTTCGGTCAAAATTTGGTCGGATACGTTAGGCTGAGACATATCAAAGGATCCCGCGGTTCTAAAATCGTCCTGTCCCATGCTGAGGTTTTGGAAAATGGAGAAATTTGCACCAGTCCACTTCGTCAATGTGACGCGGTCGACGAATACATCCTGAAGGGAGACCAGGTTGGAGAGAAATACGAGCCCCGATTTACGTTCCACGGGTTTAGATATGCTCAGGTTGACGGATGGACCAGTGGCTCAAACTTGATCGAGTCTGTCGAGGCAGTCGTATGCCACACAGATATGAAAGAGATCGGCTCATTTTCATGTTCGGATAAGTTGCTCAATCAGCTTTACCATAATATTCGCTGGGGGATGAAGGGGAATTTCCTATCAGTGCCGACCGACTGTCCTCAACGCGATGAGCGCCTTGGTTGGTCTGGAGACCTGGCACTTTTTGTTCCAACGGCAGTCCTTCTGTTTGACTGTTATGAGTTCCTCCGAAACTGGCTTGTCGATGTATGGTATGATCAGCAAGGCCTTGATGGGGTCCCTGCCATGGTCACACCCAACGCAACACTTCCAGACCCAGTTTGGTGTCGTCGAACGCCTTGTGCAATTTGGCATGATGTTACGATATTGGCACCATGGGCATTGTACGAGGAGACTGGCAAGGTGGAAATTTTGGAACAGCAATACGAGAGCATGAAGACATGGATGCAGAAACTCCCTAGAAATAGGGAAGGTTGCACTCATCTCTGGGACGTCGGAATATTTCAACTTGGGGTAAGAAATCAATAAATTCTAATCTGTATTGTTATCTTCATCTCAGGGATTGACAGCAAGATCTAGGATTGGCTAGATCCGGACGCCCCCTCTGATGCCCCCTGGAAAGGGAAAACAGACGCACAGCTGGTGGCAAATGCGTTCTTGATTCATAGTTTAGAACTGATGACCCAAATCACACGTCTTCTCCAAAAGGAAGAGAAGATTGGGTACGAGAAAGAGCTGGCTGCTGCCAGAAAGGAGTTTCAAGAGGAATACGTGACCTGTAATGGTCGCCTTGTGTCTGACAGCCAAGCAGCTTACGCCATCGCGATATGTTTTGGATTGCTGACACCCACACAGCAAGAAAGAGCTGGAAAACGTCTGGTCTATCTGGTGCGCAAGAACAACTTTTGTATCGGCACAGGTTTCGCCGGGACCCCATTTTTGTGTGAAGCTCTTGCCTTATCTGGGCATATTCAAATTGCCTATGCCATGCTGCTAACCAAGGAATGTCCTTCGTGGTTGTACCCAGTATCTATGGGCGCTACTACCGTGTGGGAGCGGTGGGATAGTATGTTGCCCGACGGATCAATCAATCCTGGCAAGATGACCTCCTTTAACCATTATGCGTTTGGGTCAATTGCAAAGTTCTTGCATGAGAGATTGGCAGGTCTACAAAGAATTCAACCTGGATGGAAAAAGTGTCGCATCGCACCTTGCCTCGGGGCGGACTTTTCGGAGGCTTCCGCTTCGCATGAGTCTCCCATGGGCCTTCTGTCTTGTTCCTGGAATGTTACTCATTTTCACGACAAGCAAAGTCATTTTCAGGTCAAAGTTACAGTTCCACCCGGCATACATTGTGAGATTGTCATACCTGAGGGGGCAGGGGAATTGAAGAAGACGGTGTGTCAAGGTAAATGGACCTTTGATACTTTTTTCATAAGGAACTACGAGTGGCCTGTGAAGCCTTTGCCTGCCAAGTCTTGAGAAAGTATGAAATTTAGCTGAGGCCTGACTGGAGTTTTATGTTACCTGCTTCAGTCTTCCATATCTGTGAAATAAATCAGCCGTAGCAGACCTCATTGCCACGGAGTGTAGGTTTTTTCGAATTCTCAATATCTTATAAATTAACTCGAAGGACGATGTTATATGCCCCAAGATTCTCCACTGGGTAGTACTACACCGGATGCTGCCGGGCAGAGCACTGGCGATATCGGATATTTATTTTCCGCTTACGGGCAGAATCCTCGATTCAAAATCAAAGCGTGCCTAGTATCTTCCTGTGTGAGAACAGCAGATAACTAGTATGTCTTAGAATACGAACACGAATACAGATACCTACGCGTGATCGTAAAATATGAGGACACTAACCCCGATTCGTCACGAAATGCAGAGAGAGCTCGCGACGCGGAACTGAGCACTCAGGTATGCCAAGAGAAGTTGACTGTAAAGGGTCCCAAGTCGAACGATACTCGGTATCAGATATGCCGAGTCAAAATATTGGCTTTTGAATCGATGATCGAAGCTCAAAAATTACAGGACGCCCGAAGCTTTGGCTCGCTCGGCTTCTCATATGTTTGCCCCACTGATTCGAAAGCTACACCAAAAGCACTATGTAGAACAAGAAGAGGTTTGTCAATCATCGCAAATATTATTGACGATTGCTAGAGGCCATGCAGCTGCCGATCGTGCAGTTTCATTTAAGTATGCCGCGGCGACATTAACCAAGAACTTGCCCCAGCCTGCCATCCACCAGGTACTAGTCATGATGTGGAGAATAGCCCCATAGTGAGCGAGAGTCACCAAAGACATCGGCTCTATTTGCCGCAGAAGGTCAAAGTACTCAGCATCTATTATAGCAGGCCAGGCGAGCATGGCAGCTTGGTTATCGCTAGCAATAGAAAAATCGAAGATTTCAAGAAGACGTTCAGTAGAACGAAGAACAACGGCTCGCGTACTAGCCGGAAGCTGAGAAGGGCAGTGCTCATCTGCTTGATGATTGGTGATAGCCTTAAGACGACCGTGCACTTCATGGAGGTGTCTCGACAGCGTAGTACGCTGTGCACACTGTGTTAATTTTAATATAGGCCGCATATCACCCTGTTCAATCCATGACCGAGCACTTGCCGCAATTGAAGCCGTCCCGCGGACTAATTTGAAGACTTCTATTACCTTGTTCATACGTATAGAGAACGCTTGAATATCTAGGCCTTGGAGAGCGAAAGAGAAGCTGGAGACGAGAAAGGAGCAAGCGAAAAGACCGTCACAGTTTTCAAGGGTCACATCGCTTAGAAGCGGTATAAAGAGCTTCAATGCGTTGCTGTGATATCGCATCCCAATATCTATATATGTCTGGCGACGATTTTCAGAACAATGTCGTGAAAGATGCAGGGCGGATAAAGCCAGTAAACTGTGCATGACAAACGGGTGTCTCAGTCCCACCTTAGGGACTTGGGTTTTGAGAACTCTTCCCAAGCCTTCATTCTCTATCAGGGTCATGGATGTCGCCGTATGCCAATGGTGAAGCAGTTCAAGTTCATATAGCGGAAGTCGGACTATGCCTTCACTCCTCGGCCATTGGATATTCTCACCAATACTTCGAGTGGGAGGATGACATGACTGGGAATCATCGAAACTGCATGGCAGGCACTTTTTTCGACAGGGTCCACAAATAGGGCGCGATTCATCACATTTAATTCGACGCTTCTTGCAATGGAGACATCCGTGATGGGAATTCTTGTGTGATCTGCGCGATGGCATGGTTTCAGCAGGCCGAGAGACGCGCTGGGGAGTCAGTTGCCTGAGAGGTGATGCACCTGTTCAGGGATTCAAACTTTTAATGCCAGGGGCCTCGGGCCGGGGGGACCTTTGGCGGGGAAGCCAAACGATTCCTATTGGGAGTTATTCCGTGTATCCTTGGCATAGGGGCCTGTATTGCCTTTTACAAACTGCACCTAAGTAAGGATTGCGCCACTGTAATAGTGTAATTGTATTGGTTCGTGCTACTGGATCACAGGCTCAGACATCCAGGTCAGGGCCGTCCTTCCGTGTCTACTATATTATAAATTCACTCCCGAGGCCCGTCTTCCTTTCGAGTCTTCATACCAGCATCACTCACTATGTTCCAAGTTTACATCGACTCATCACTCCTACTAGCGGTTCGAAGCCGGAGACATTCTTTCTCAACGAGTAAATATGTAGTACCAGCAGAAGCACTAGTACTGAGTAACTACGCATCTGTTACTCAATATTTGTGCCCCGATGACGGACGACTCGCCGTTATAGTAGCAATTATTTGGCTGCTGTGATCAAAATAGCGACCACTTTCCCCTGGATAGTAAATCGCATATAGTGCAGTTACTACTCGATTATGGTGCTGATATCAATGCCCGCGGAGGCCAATATAACAATGCTCTCCAGGCCTCTTGCTGGGCGGTCCGGGTGGTGATCAATCATACCCGAAGCTGGTGGCACCCCTAGGGGACCAGACGCCGCGACAGAAATATTACAGGAGGCCCTTAATGCATAATATTCGTAAATGCCTGGATTTTTTGTCGAGCCTTCAAATCCCTGAGAATACCAATTTCAGGCTTGCGTTATTCGGGGGCTAAATTTCGGCTAATTCTTGGATGTTGTGCTGGGACCACCAGTTTATTACCAGTTTGGATGAGGCTGTCATCCGAAAATTCGCTTTTATTTTTGCTTTAAGGTTGAATATCCCCTTTGCCATTTTTGTTATTGAATCTTTCCCAGCGCACCTTTCCAGTGGCTTCCCAATCCCGATAAGTCGGAATGGAACTTCACACATTCACGTTGGGGAAACATCTCCTCGTTAATATTAGTAGGTTTTCGCCTTTGTTGGCAAGTTGGAACTTCCTTCCCTCTCAGTTCATGGAAAATACTAATTAAAAGTGACTATGGGTCTCGAAATATTTTAGCTTCCTGTCTACTCGTACTGCCC
>JAVMSB010000356.1:0-30663 GCA_031761475.1 Penicillium pancosmium | reverse complement strand
AGTCTCAAGCGCCCCCTGCCCCGGACCCATCAACACCCTGGGAGACTGGGATACTGCGTACTCCAGTATTACTGGATGTATCCATTCAGTTCCTGCGTCAAAAGGATGCCCAATGCGGCCCGCAAGGGGCTCAATTAATATAAATCAAATGACGAAGTACGGTGTACGGAGTACATGACCCTTGGCAATCTCAGATAGTGAGGATAATACGGGGTATGCATAATCTATTGGCTGTGTGTGGACAGGGTATGATACACCTGTTCCTGTGCCTGTTTCTGTTTCTGTTCCTGGTTCCTGAGTTAGACAGAGACAAAGTTAGACCGAGTTAGACATGTCTGGGTTACATGGTGGTGCTCAGGCACTCTGGGCTTAATTTAGCTCGGGCCGAGAGAGGAGGCAATTAGAAGCGAGGTACTGTGCAGAATACAGAATACGAAGGCAAACCATGATTTCATTTGATTTGAATTTGATGTGATTTGATTTTCAGGATTTTCAGGATTTTCAGGGACTGTTCGTGTTCATAAATGTGGGTAAGTAGTGCATGTATGTACATATGTATACTGTAGTGTACGCAGGTTGATATGGGTGCGTAATGTCCTATACAAACTTCGTAGGGATGTACATCCACCTCCACCGCCAATGTCACAATCGCGCAATGACTGTCACAGGATTAGATCGGACCTGCCCCCGTGGAGGCCGAGTGGATCCTCGACTAGGGCCTCTCGCTTGCATTGGCGAACGATGGGCCGTGTTGCGCCCCACGGGAGAGTCGGGTCGTGGGTAACTCCGGTCAAAGAGTATTTCTGTGACAGGATCGGCCGGGATGATCAGTCGATCGGAGGTGGTTTCAGGAGGGAGGAAGAGGGAGAGTACGAGTATAGAGAGAGAGAGAGGACAGAGTATTCTGTCCTGGTATGCTCTGGATATACCTACTGAATGCAGTGGTATCCAGATAACGAAAACAAAGAATACGGAGATACCGTATACTCGTAGCTATTAATGGACTATCTAAGGTATGGCTCTGCTAGTGTGCCACTGCCACTGCCACTCCCACAAGGCCCCCAGATACAGAATCATCTGTGTCTCACTAGCAACAGCCTTTGTCCAGTCAGGGTTACCCCAGTAGCTCATGAGGCGGCTCCACTGCATCCACTTCACATCCACGCCTCCACTTGATGCCACTTGATCCCTGAGTGGGGAGCACCCTCGCCGAGGACCAATCAATGATTCACCTCGGTGGCTGGGACTGCCAATATTGCTCCACTTTGACCAAAAAAGTGAATACGGAAGCACTGAAGGCACTGTTTAGTACCAAATACTGCTCAACTGAGGGCTGAACAGCACCTTCCCATATCCGCGGCTCTCACTTCCTGCGCTTCTTTATTAACCCCAACCTCCCCCCCCTCCACCATCCACCCTCTCTTCCTCCTCATTCCTCTCTCGCATCTGCATTTGCATTAGTTCGGTCTGCTTTTTACACCCTCGCTTACTGTTCACTGCTTACTGCACACTGTCGCTATGCCTTCCATCTTCAAGTACGCCACTGTGGCTCTCGCCGCAGTCGCTCCTCTGGCTTCTGCGCAGACCTACTCCAATTGCAACCCTCTCAAGAAGACCTGTCCTGCCAATCCCGGTTTGGCTCAGGCCGATGCCGACTTTGACTTCACCAAGGGCTCTCTCGACAAGTGGTCCACCACTGCCGGCAAGGTCAACACCGGCTCCGATGGTGCTGAGTTCACTATCAACAAGCAGGGCGATGCTCCCACCATCCAGTCCGACTTTTACTTCTTCTACGGTACCGTTGAGGTCACCATGAAGGCCGCCCCCGGCACAGGCATTGTTAGTTCCATTGTCCTGGAGTCTGATACTCTTGATGAGGTCGACTGGGTAAGTACAGAAGATACATTCCATCCCCCCCATTACTCAATTGACTCGATCTAACATCTTCTATAGGAGGCTCTTGGCGGCAACGCTGGCGCTATTGAGACCAACTACTTCGGCAAGGGCGATACTTCGACCTATGACCGTGATACCTGGCCTGCTGTGTCCAACCCTCAGGGTGAATTCCACACCTACAAGGTGGACTGGCAAAAGGACCACATCACCTGGTACATTGACGGTGCTGCTGTCCGTACCTTGAACTACAACGATGCTCAGGGCGGTACTCGCTTCCCCCAGACCCCCATGAACATCCGCATCGGTATCTGGGCTGGTGGTGACCCCACCAACGGAGAGGGCACCATTGAGTGGGCCGGTGGTAAGACCGACTACTCTGCTGCTCCTTTCTCCATGTACATCAAGGATGTCAAGGTTCACAACGCCAACCCCGCCAAGTCGTACACCTACTCCGACAACTCTGGCTCCTCCGACTCCATCAAGGAGGGCGGTGCTGTTTCGGGCTCTCAGACTCGTGACACTACCACCACCTCTTCCTCCAGCACCTCGGAGGCTACCACCGCCGCCACTAGCGATGCGACCACCACCGCCAGTGATGCTACCACCACTGCCACTACCCTGGCCACTGCCACCAAGTCCTCCTCGGCTGACTCTACCACTACCACTGCTGGCTCTACCCCCGCTGGCTCCTCCAGTGCCGCCGGCTCTTCTTCTGCTGGTAGCTCTTCCGCTGCTGGCAGCTCGGGCGCTGGCTCTAGCTCTGGCGGTGCTAGCAGCACTGCTGGCTCCGGCTCCGGCTCCGGCTCTGGCTCTGGTTCCAGCACTGGCTCTGGTTCCGGCTCTGGCTCTGGTTCTGGCTCCGCCACTGGCAGCTCTTCCACCCCCACCGCGACCTTCAACGCTGCCTCCAATGTGGCCGCCAGCATGGGTCCCCTCGGCCTCCTGGCCCTGCTCTCTGCTTTCATCCAGCTGTAAACAGCTTCACGCAAATCAACGCAACGCAAATATTAATCACGTCTCACGGATGAAGCTCGCTGGGCTGGAACCGAGCTTGGATATGAAGGATGGCGCTTTCTTTTTTCTTTCTGTGATGTATCTTTCTTCGGTTATGCCTTGATGTCTTTTTGCTTTAGCCTTGCGAAGAGCGGTACTGGCGCCGAGTCATTTTACCATGTATCTATGTACCTACAACTAGATCTCCCCTAATTGATCCTCCGGGACCCTATGGACAAACAATCATTGCACTGTAGACAGCGGACAACTGACTGCAGACAACAGAAAGTAAGCGTAAGCATTCAGTCAGCCGACCATCGCAGACTAGCTGCATGATTTAGCATGTCTGACGCAAGGATCTCACTCAGCCGCATAGATGCCCCATATGCACTGTATGCAAGTCGCCCAATCCAACCCCGTATCTGCATTACGCTGCACGGCTCGGTAAACAAAGCCGAAAAAGCAATTTGACGAGTACAAAGCATAGAAGTAAATAGGAAACGGAGTACGGGGTACAGGTGCATAATTGTGTGATAGTGAAGTTAAAGCAGTAAGCACTTATTGTAATTTCTATTTGCTTGTACATGCATGGCCCATATGTAACTAGTTGTTGATACCAAACTAGTACAGTATGTATTTATATGGCTATAGTTACTGTAGACCGGTGACTTCCTTCACCGATGCTGATTCCCAATTTTCGGATGACAGCCAACGATTCAATATCGAGTTATTTTTGACTTTGGAATTAAAATTCAAATTCTGTAGCCTGATTCCGTTATGATTTCTCTTTCTACGGACTTCTCCGTAACAACTTCGTCCTCAACCATGGACTCTACACATTCTCCACACCTAGCTGGCCCTCTTCCTACTATTCCAACAAATTCATGGAAACCGTTAGAAAGAAAACCAGATGAAATCAATTCATTCAAGTGGATATTTCGGCCGACCCAATTTATCCTTGGATTTCATTCTCTTTGTAGTGCGATTGGCTGGGGTGGATACATTTAGTTGTGTTCCGTGGTTGAGGGTCGGAGGTCCAGCCCGGTTGGTGGGTTCTAAGAAAAGCACAGAACCGAAAAGAGAAGAGAAGAACTTACGATTCTTGTTGTCTGTGTCTAGGCGGGAATTGGCGTACTATCGGAATTGGATTGAACCGTGGGAATAGTATGTTTATGGGCTTTATAGGGTATTCGGGCATCGCTTAGTTGGAAGTAAACGGATGCCGGCTTGGCGAGTATCGATTCGATTACTACCGAGGTACCATGCATTGAATTGAATACTATTTACTAGTACGCTGTATTCCCTATAGTGAAATCGAAATGTAGTTATTCTGTGGTCCAGTTGGGTGGGTTCTAAGATCAGAAAGGCAAGAAAGGGAATGACCTTCTCTGTGTGCCTGGGCATGATATTCGTGTCACATTCGAATGGGGTTGACTAGGTACAACTGGGCAGTGAGCTGTTCAGAGTACTTGTATAGATCACTTAGTTAGAAGCAGATGGATCACGAGACATTTCGCTGGCTCAGCGAGTATCACTGCTATGACCGAGGGATACATTACACTGTATTTCCTTAATAGCGAACTTGAATTGTAGTTATTCATTCTGTTTGTACGTTAGATCTGTCGGTCCCCTTTGGGCCTCATTGCATCATGATTCAAGTTCCCTGTTGACCTAGGATCGTCAGGGATGCAGCTTAAGTACTTCTGTCTCGCCATTGAACAACTTGAGCTGTACAAGTGTAACAGTTAACTGTAAGGAGGAACCAGTATTATGTACTTTATGTACAAAGTACAGCCCGCCAACCCCTGAAAAAGAATCCCTACCTTACCCCGTACTCTGTACTACACATCTCACCTCAGGGGTTTCGACCCTGGTTCAGATCGAGATCCCTGTCCTCTGTTCTGGCCACTGTCGATCTCTCGAGCTCGGTGGCAAAACATCATGCGTAATTATTGCCGATCACCAAGTGTCAATCATAATGGACCCAGGTGGACCCTCTCGCACGTTGCAAGTCCCTTAGCTGTCGTGATAATTTCTCCACCGAATCAGCAACAGGAACATGATGTGTTGCCGCTAATCTCATCATCGCCAAGGTCGTAGCAGGCCCAGGCATATCTTCCCTCTCCCCTTCCTCCTCCCCCGCTTCGCCAGCTGCTGCTTCTGATGCTGATGCTTCTGACCCCGCCGATCCCGATGCCGACCCCCTTAACAGCTTCGTCCCAAACGTGTACCTCGACAACGAGTGTAAAACAAACTGAAATCCACCCAGCCCATCGCCTCCAGTCCCACCTCCCACAAGCGAGTCTAACGAAGCCCTCCTCGTCTCACGCGAGATAATCCCATCAACCGCCGTGAGATGGTCATCTAGGGTACCAAACCGCGTAGCCAGCCCTTCGGTTTTGCCATGGATCTGCGAACGCAATCGATCAAGATATTCCGCGCGACGACGAAGCTGCGCTGCGAGCCTGGTATCGCGGGCGATGGACGTGCCCGTCGACTCCTTTGTCGGGGGTGAGGCGAGGAGGGAATCGATTGCCGAGCGGAGATCTGCGCGGAGCGAGTCAAATTCCCACACCGCGGTACGGAGGGCTGAGTCGCCTCCTTGGAATTCGAGGGCAAGGGCGTGTCGGGCGGAGGGGAAGGTGGTTTGTAAGGTTGATTGAAGGGATTGGAGTTTTGCTTCGCTTTCTTTGAGGATCGGCGCGAGCGGGAGGAGCGTTGCGAGGGAGCTGGTGAAGATTGATTCTAGGTGGGTTTGGGCGGCGAAAATTGTTTCTTCTGGTGTGATGGGTTTGTTGTTGTTGTTATTGTTGGTGGTGGGGTTGTGGGAGGGGTTTCTGGGGTAAAGTTGGATGCAGCTTGAAGGGTACAGGCTTTTGATGCCGGGAATGCTGCAGAGTTCTTGCTTTGAGTAGATGATTTCGGGGAGAAATAGAAGGTGAAGTATGATGGCGACTAGGAGGGTGTTGATGGTGTTGCGGAGGGTGGTTCGTTGGTTGAGAGAGCTGATGAACCTTGCCAGAGGTCCTTGCTTGATATTTTGTTCTGCTTCGGAAGTAGATGAGCCTGCATCTGGACTTCTAGTAGATTCGGGGTTTGTCGTGATCTTGCGCCGCTTCCGCATGCCTGTGCCTTTGTCGACAGATTTTTTAGCTGCAGCGGCAGTGGCAGTGGCCGATCGCATATTTGGGGCCACCCATGATGCCTCGGAGATAGGTGCTTCGTAGATGGAAGGCATGATGAGCTCCGGACCCGACGTGCTCATCCATGATGAGGACGAGGATGCAAGTGATTCGGAAGACTGCAATAGTTTGTCGTTTGGTTTCTGTCTCGATTCCTTGTGTTGTTCCTCATCGGGTGTCCTGCTGTTCCTAGTTCGTACAGATCTCGGTGTTGGTGTCGGACTGGCTAGCTCTGGTCTATCGTGATCTGCCTGTTTCTCCTGCATATTTTCAAGTACGTCTCCTTCCCTGATGGAGGCAGTTGATGCCATCACCCAGGATTCACCCAGAGCCGAGAGATCTGGGGTACGCGGTGACTTTGTTGACATGACGTCGATAGCATATCCGTTTAAAGAAAAAAGTGGCCCAACTCGTAATGTCGTAAATTGTAAACAGTAAGCAGCCAGCACTTGATCAGATAGTGTGTATGCAGCACGAAATCACCAGGACTCGATGCGATCGAAAAGAGGGGTGGTATGCATGTGCAACATCGGCGCTTAGCAGGTTGATGTAAAGCGGTGGAGGAGTGAAGGGCGGAAGGTGGAGGTCGATCGGCAAAAATGGGCAGCAACAGCAGCAGCAGCAGCTCCTCCGGTCATCTGCCATCAACAATGCGCCTGGTCACTCGGCTTCGACCGCAGCTTTGCGCCAGACCATTCGTCTACAGTCGCTTACAAAGGCCTGTCACTATCGCCGTCCGATCACAATGGCTGTCTACAACGGCCATCCGGCGTTGTTCATGCGCTGATGCCGCCAACGGTAAAACCGAAGCTGCTCTCCCAGCCCACGACCACCGAACGCTAGGCACAAGCCAGGAGCTGTTCACCTCGTCCATTTACAGTCCCGGGTCACCTCTCTTCCTGCCGAATGGGACCCATGTCATCAACAAGCTCATCTCCTTCCTCCGCGCACAATACATGCAGTATGGCTTCCGCGAAGTCCTCACCCCGACCATCTACAAACGTTCTCTATGGGAGATCTCCGGCCACTGGCAAAATTACAAGGATGATATGTACGAGGTGACCGGTCGCGGGGCAAGCGGTGAAACAGAAGGCGAGATTGGCGAAGACGAGTCATACGGTCTGAAGCCGATGAACTGTCCCGGTCACTGCCTGCTATTCAAGTCGCAGAACCATTCCTATCGGGACTTGCCCGTTCGATATGCTGATTTCAGCCCATTACACCGGAATGAAGTATCCGGCTCGCTGACTGGACTCACTCGGGTACGTCGCTTTCATCAAGATGACGGCCATATCTTCTGTCGTCCACAACAGATTAAATCGGAGATCGCGTCGGCATTGGGCTTTGTCGACATGGCCATGACAACCTTTGGACTGGGTCCATATCGACTGGTACTATCCACTCGACCTGAGACGGATTATATTGGCACTCTGGATATGTGGGACAACGCAGAAAACCAGCTTCGCGAGGCATTGAACAGCACGGGGCGGGAATGGGCATTGAATGAGGGAGATGGTGCTTTTTACGGGCCCAAAATCGACATCCAACTCCAGGATCAGGCTGGAAAGTATCACCAACTGTCAACGATTCAGCTGGATATGAACCTGCCGCAGCGGTTTGAGTTGGAATACCAGGTTGCCGAGGGCGAGGCAGACTACAATCCCGCCACACCAGGGGTTGCGACACCCGTGCTGGTTCACCGGGCGATCTTTGGCTCTCTCGAACGGTTCCTGGCATTGCTCATTGAGCATCATGGTGGCCACTGGCCATTCTGGCTATCTCCCCGACAAGGAATCATCCTGACTGTGAATCAAGATGATGCTGTCGTGAAACATGCGCAAGAGGCTGCTTCGAGGTTCGCCGGATTCCGCGTGCTCCAGACTGATGGATCAGCTGAACCGCCACGCCCACTTTCATCCGCTGATTCGACATTCCTTGTGGATGTTGATACCAGTGCGCAGACATTGGGGAAGAAGATCCAACGAGCCAAGCAGATGAAGTATAACATGATATTCATTGTGGGACCCCGTGATGTCACGGATGGGGGTGTCACTGTCGATGTTACTGGGCAGATGCAAAGCAAGACCGATCCGGAAGCTCAACAATTCCAATCGGTGATCCGCACTGAGTTAGGAGAGAATGCGCTGCAGAATCCTCGAGCAGTGAAACTTCAAGTGGACGAGGTGCATCCGCTGTTGGTGCAGCTTGAAAGGAACTTTGTGTGATGAGGGGGAGGGGGACATGTACTCGTACTACTACTATCTCTATGTATATCCAATTGTAATACTAGTAAAATTAGATTATCCAAAGATGCTTATTTTTATGTGTCTACATTAGTCGACTAGTTCTCCATAGTAATCCACCCAACCCACCATGACATATCCCTTCCGCGCGGTTAGCCTCGGCATTCTTCCCCAGGGACTCCGAAGTCGGGCCTGCAGAATGACTTCAGACTGCCAGATACCATCAACTTTTGTATGTATAACCACGTCGTAGGACGAATTCAAGGTGACACAAAAAACCGAAAAAGGTATATCAATCCATGAAAAGTAGCCCATTGGGTAGAATAAAAGGTGAGACTAAACCAACTTTGGTTACTCGCGCGCCCTGCAGATCTACTCTTGACAACCCCACGTGACTCCGCTGTCGGCGCCGAAAGGACTAAAACTCGTCATTCGCCTTTGAGTCAGACTGTCATAAATGCCCCTAGTTTGATTGGTCTTGGGTTTTAAAAAGGATTCAATTTCCCTACTTCTTGGGATTCCCTTGTGTTCTATCTATCCTACCAGCGCAGCCCTGCGTTACCCTACCTTACTCTACCCTAGGGTATATCGACCTGATCTTTTATCGCTTATCCCCCACTGTACCCCGCCAACCGCCACCATGCCAATGTTTGTCAACCCAATTCCAATTGCCTTGCCACCAAGAATTGCCAATTAACGGCGCCGTTTTCTCTATCCAGGCTCAAAGATCCCTCCACAAAATATAAGCCGTTCAAGCCGCTGAACCTGCCGAACCGCCAATGGCCCAACAAGACCATCGAACGTGCCCCGCGATGGATGGCTACCGATCTGCGTGATGGCAACCAAAGTCTCCCCGATCCCATGGTATGAAATTGCGAACTTTCCTGATTGATCAATCACTTCGGATATATTCTATCACATGTGCTAACGGAAATGCGTATATAGGACGGCGAGCAAAAACTCCGCTTCTTCAAGATGCTTGTGGAGATCGGCTATAAAGAGATCGAAGTCTCATTTCCCTCCGCCTCCCAAGTCGACTTCGACTTCACCCGTCGCCTGGTTGAGGAGCCCGGTCTGACTCCTGATGATGTCTGGCTCCAAGTTCTGGCTCCCTGTCGTGAGGAGCTCATTCGCCGCACTGTCGAGTCCCTGCGAGGCGCCAAGAAGGCTATTCTGCACATTTACCTGGCTACTAGCCCATGCTTCCGTCGTATTATCTTCAACATGAACAAGGAGGAGAGTCTGAAGAGAGCTGTCGAGTGCGCCAGGTTTGCTCGCTCAATCACCAAGGATGATCCGTCAATGGCTGGCACAGAATGGCAATTCGAGTTCTCTCCCGAGACCTTCTCTGATACCGAGCCCGAGTTCGCCGTGCAGGTTTGCGAGGCCGTCAAGGAAGCATGGGGCCCGACTGTGGAGAACCCCATCATCTTCAACCTGCCCGCCACAGTTGAAATGTCGACTCCTAACATCTACGCCGACCAAATTGAATATTTCTGCACCAACATGACCGAACGTGAGAAATTTGTTGTTTCTCTGCACCCCCACAATGACCGTGGATGTGCCGTGGCTGCCGCCGAGCTGGCTCAGATGGCTGGTGCCCAGCGTGTTGAGGGAACCGTTCTTGGCGATGGAGAGCGCACTGGAAATGTCGATCTTATGATTCTTGCCCTGAACCTATACACACAAGGTGTCTCACCAAACGTCGACTACTCAGATATCAACTCCGTTATCAAGGTCGTGGAGGAGTGCACCAAGATCCCCGTTCCCGAGCGTTGGCCCTACGCCGGTTCCCTGGTCACCAGTGCCTTCTCTGGTAGCCACCAAGATGCTATCAAGAAGGGCTTCAACCTGCGTGAGAAGGCTACAGCAGCTGGCGAGGAGGAATGGGTCATCCCATACCTGCCCCTGGATCCCCAGGATATCGGACGAACCTACGAGAGTGTTATTCGTGTCAACAGCCAAAGTGGAAAGGGTGGTGCGGCCTGGGTTATCCTGCGCAGTCTGGAGCTGGATCTCCCGCGTGCGCTGCAGGTCGAATTCAGCAAGATCGTGCAAACGGAAACCGAAAAGGCCAACCGGGAGCTGCGCCCCGCCGAGATTGTCACTCTCTTCGAGGAGGCTTACCACCTGAAGTCCAACCCTCGCTTCAACCTTATCGACTACAACATTACCACCGACCGCTCGCAGTCCCCTGCTCCTCCTGAGCCCGGCAAGGCTCTGAACACTAAGAACCTGAAGCGTCGCTTCACTGGTATCATCGAAATCGACAATGTCCAACATGCCGTCACCGGCGTGTCCAATGGTGCTATCTCATCTCTTGCCGCTGCCCTCTCCACTCTGGGCATTGACCTTGATGTCGTTGACTACAAGGAGCACTCTATCGGTACCGGTCGTGAGACCAAGGCCGCCACATATATCCAGTGCACTGCCCAAGGCAGCAAGGCACAGGTTTGGGGCGTGGGTCTGCACCAGGATGTGGTCCAGGCTTCCCTGATCGCGCTTCTCAGTGCCGCCAGCTCGGTATGTTCACTAATCAATCCCAAAAGCACTTGAGCTTCCAAACTAACCCGAGATCCGCAGTTCCTCGCCTCCACCTCCGGTTCCCCGGCTCCCTTCCGTCCCATTCGCTCGAACACTCTTACCAACGAGGACCTTCAGGCTCTCGAGCAGCTGACACCTCATGCACCTGCTGCTAACGGTGGCCTGGGAAGTGCTAAGGTCAACATCGAGCAGCTGACCAGGCAGGCGGAAGCCCAGTAAGCCGTAAAAAGTTTTTGTGATTTTACGAAGTAGCCAATAATGCATATACCATCTTGTTTTGTCTGATCTTAGAAGAACCGTCCAAAGAGTATATCATTAGTAGACTTAAAACAAGCTATCTATTCAGAAAATATGAAAATTGGACTAAGGTCACAGTCTTGGAATGGTGCCATTGGCCCCCAATTTAGCCGAATGATCCTAACGTTACATAATTCGACAACTGTCGGAAGACTCCACACATTTCTCTGCCCGAGGTCTACTAGTATGAAGAGCCTGAGGTCATTCCCGAGATCGTGCCCTTCATCTTCGCCCTTCATCTTTGACTGCTGAGTACTGCACACGGACATACCAATCAACCAATCAAAATGGCAACCAAAACAGAGTTAGTAATAGGAACCCGGAATTCCAAACTAGCACTCGTTCAAGCCGAGCGCATCTCCAAGGCCCTTAGTGATCTTCACCCCACCACCAAATTCCCATGGCAAGTGGTCTCGGTCCGAGGCGATGTCGACAAAACAAGCCCTTTCCTGAAATTCAGCGGTCCATCAGACGCAGCGAAGAATATATGGACCGAGGAGAT
This sequence comes from Penicillium pancosmium, assembly GCA_031761475.1. Classification (NCBI taxonomy): domain Eukaryota; kingdom Fungi; phylum Ascomycota; class Eurotiomycetes; order Eurotiales; family Aspergillaceae; genus Penicillium; species Penicillium pancosmium. The sequence goes on along the minus strand of JAVMSB010000356.1, from coordinate 19,006 downwards.
GGAAGCTAAATTATGTTCTGGCGAATTGGACCTGCTGGCGCACTGTCTGAAGGATATGCCGACCAATTTGCCGGATGGATGCGTTCTGGGCGCAATTGTTCACCGTGAAGATCCGACCGATGCACTGGTCGTTAAGAGTGGTCTGGAATATAAAAATTTGGCTGATTTGCCTGCTGGTTCTGTGATTGGAACCAGTTCGACGCGTCGGAAGGCATTGCTTAAGTATAAGTACCCTCAGTTGGTTGTGGAAGAATGTCGGGGCAATCTGTAAGTTTTACGTCTCTTGCGTCGAATTCCCAATAATTTCACTCCGAGATTTCAATGATCAATGCTAATTAGGATCAGTGATACTCGTCTTCGCAAATTGGATGACCCGGAAGGTCCCTTCACAGCCATAATTGTCGCTACGGCTGGTTTAAACCGCATCAATCTATCGCACCGCATCACGAAAAGTCTCCCCGCTTCAGAATTCCCCTACGCCATCGGGCAGGGCGCACTTGGAATTGAACTCCGCGCGGGAGATCAGCCAACGCTAGACGTTGTTCGAAAAATCGAAGAACAGCCCACTCGCTGGGTCTGTCTGGCCGAACGATCATTGCTTCGTACTCTGCAGGGTGGATGCTCGTCGCCGGTTGCTGTGAACAGTGTGATTGAGAGTCAGAACTCGACAGAACTTTCCTTGAGGCTTGAGGGAATTATTATTCATCCGCATGGTTCAAGCCAAGTGTCATCAACAAGCGTGGCGGTGGTTAGAAGTGATGATGATGCGGTGGCTCTCGGCGCGGACCTTGCGAAGAGATTGGAGGAGATTGGAGGACGGGCTTTGTTGGATGAAATTAGAGTTTTACAGCATAGTGTTTAGGTCTAGTTCTGATTGATGTATGATGTGATGTGTAGATGATCTGCTCGAATACACTCCCCTCTGACTACTGATCAGTGATTTTTCTTAGGATTTAACTGATGTCTATTGCGTTAAGAAATGATCGAGTTGTGCTTACTGAGTTCATATTGCGTAAACGAATTTGAATTGTCAATGGGATTGACCGAGGAGCAGACGATAGCACGTTGAGTAGGTAAGAACTAGGATGTAGGCAAGATGGTAAAAACCCTAATGAATTGCTGCTGTGTCATCTAAATAACTCGATTATCTCAGCGTGATATTACAATATAATCCTCAATTTGGCAATTTATATATTCGATAGCTGTCACATTGCACTTCTGCCCTATAGGACATAGTACCATTAACTACCTAATTTTCAGGGCACATATTCTAATATGGCGTCCACCGGGCCAAAGTTTGAAACTCCCAAACAATAATCCCCCATACCAGCAAGGAAATTGTAGCCCATAACTCCTACCTCTTTTCTCCTATCATCACTAACTCCGACCTGAACACATTCCCCCGGTTCCAAAGCGGCCTCTGCCTCCAATGTGGTTTTCTGCCGTTTCATCGTGAAAATCCACGCCGTTTCTTTGGCTCCGTCGTGGAAGTAGGACAATTGGGTTTCAGGAATCGTTGATGTACCTTGTAGATAGGTGTTTTCTGTTTCACTGCATATAGTATAGGCACCTCCAGCAATAAGACGTTTTTCGCCATTGGTGTTGGTAGTGACGGTACCGTGCAACCTGAAAACAGTTCCTCCCTCTTTTTGCGGAACAATTGCGCGCCAATCTTTCGCATTTCTGTTTAACCAATCCATCACATGGAAGGTTTTTTGCATACCCTCTGCCTTCCGGCGTAATTTCTTGGCTAATAAATGTTAGCATAATGTCAAATATCGCTATCTGCGTCTATCATAGGATGAGTCATACATATTGCGTCGTTGGGGTTTGGTTGAAGGGTGGCGTAAAATGCGCCCGGCAGCTTGAAACGGACTCGGACAGTACCTTTACTTCTACCTTCTTGTTTGTCTTCTGTAAACTTCAAGAACCGGTCTTTGACATGCTCGTGCCCAGGAATTTTGGCGATCACGTCCTCGATTGACAGGAGATTTTCTTGCTGTTTATTTTGCTGTCAGGAGGCGGTCTTCAAGGTGGCAGAGGTAAACCTATGATGTACTAACCTTGACCACTCGCCAGTTATAAAAGGAAGCCACGGTGGAACACCAAGCGGGGGGACTTTTATAATCATTAGCATCGCCCATACTATCCCTATATCTCTAGAGGAGACAATATACTTATTGCAAAGCAAAGTATCGCCGCCCTTCGCCTCCCACGTCATGTTCTTGTTCATCGAACTCTTACTTTTGTCGTCCGTTTGTGCATTCGCTGACGCATGGCTAGCACTTGCCGAACCTTGGACCCATGGAGAGGAAAAGCTCAAACTGGCTGAAGCTTTCATTGCTTTGGATCTCGCAGATACAGTTTTCTCTGCCAGCGCGTCTGAGTCTTCCGTTGCGTGGAGTCGACCGCCTAGTTCAACGCGGGTGGCGAAGAAGGTTCCTAGATATCTGTGATTAGACATAACATCCACCCAGTAATAATATGTATAATATATACCGTATCTTGCTTTGAAGGCCGCGACAGATTCCTTGTCCGTAACATGTTCGAGAGAATTCGCGCATTCACCGGTGAGCTCCAGGCTTTCTTCATCAAGTTGAAGGACAACACGAGGGAACTAATCCTTAGAATGAAATCACTCGGTTAAAATCATGAAAATAAGGCACTCACATTGTAAGTGATGGTCATCTTCTGTTTTTCATTACTTTCTTTCTTATCGTTAGATGCCGCCTCTTCTTTCTTAAAGCCAGCTTGCATCCCGGCGCTGTATCCAAAAGCTCCCCCACCGCTAGTTTGGTTAGCTATATAAATCTCTACTCCCATCAATAGTATCAAGTCCTACTTACACAGCAACTTCAGCAGCAGTCTCAGACAAAGAACTAGAGGCAATGGCCGAGGCTACTGAGGATTTATTCTCAGACACCTCGACGTAGGAGTCATCTTCCACTCGATAACGAGGGATGAACAAATTCCTCTGTTCACAAATTCATTAGTTCTGCCTTTTCCCACGGTAATTTCCTACACAGAAGAAAATACACACTGGAGGGATTTTGATGTCGTTATTGTCCTTTGAAGCATTGAAATCAAGAAGAAGCCGGGGTTTCAACTTGAACGCGGGATACATGGCTCGTTCGACTTTGCAAACGGTGCCCTCGCGCAACAATCTAACGTAACTTGCATGCAGAAGAGCATTGGTTACCATGACGGTATTCCATTGTCCTTGGGTCATTTCGGTGGGGTGACTTGCAAAATCTTTTGTTAGTGTAGTCCCAGGTCATCTTGATTGTAAGGGGGAAAATACACGACCTCTGCCTTACTGACTCCGGCCATGAAGCTTTTATGGTCGTAAGAGCTGGACAGAATGTCTGGTTTGTCAGCCGTGCTGATTTGTGCTTTCTACTAGAGATTAGTCGATCGTACAGGTGCTAAATAAGGCCTTCATACATACTCGCAATCCAAGGTCTAGCTTCTCCTTCAGGAACTCTTTGGTCACATCATCCATCCCCACAGTCACAGCGCGAGATTTGAAGTAGACAGCATATGTCTGGGACCCTTCCACTGGCACATCTTTTCCAGGCTATTACAGTCATCAACAACATCCATATGGGGAAGGGTGACATGACTCACAACTATGGTGGAATATCCCTGGTCCCCAGAGTTCTTGTTATCCTCTTTGCTCTTTGATCCACCTCTATCGAGCGATTTGATATACTCCGTGAAAGGCAAATCCTCATTCGCAACAGCCCCAACTTTGTTACAGAAGGGTAATCCTTGTCTGCAGAATTTTCAGTATATCATAGCACTTCTAAACTTTGGGAAGGGACTACTAGTAACTACGTACAGCTTAGGGCTTAACCCGTTCTCATTATTCAGCATCCCACGAACATCCGCCAATTTCGTTCCCTGAACATTTTTGAAACTGCCCAGGGTGACGAATTTATCCATTTTCGATGTTGCAGAGCTTTCCTCATAGACGTAGATGTCGAATATGGCTTGGGGGTCATTTTGATTTGCTATTGATTGTTAGCACGTGTAGCAGAGGAATAGCAGGAAGAAACGATGATTACCTTCTTGGGCGTCCCCAATGTACTTTTGAATATCCTTCAGGTCAGCATCCCTGGGTTGTGTGTCCCGTATTCTGACCTCGCTTATACCAGTAGATGCGCTCATATTGGATATTTAGTAGTAATCACTTGAAAAGTAGTAGGAAAAATGATCCGGATCTGTTTCAAACCGTGCCAGCATTTAAGCGCTGGGTGAGTCTCCTCATTTATATTATGTATTTATGGAACGAGGGATACAGTCCAAATCTTCCCCTGGGGCTAAGTGCTGCCAGGTCGCAAATGGCAACTTGAGGGGTTGTGATCATCACCTCAGGCTTCCACACGTGCAGAGTACAGCGCCCATGCAAGGGATATACCAAAAAGACGTACTACATAACGCCAAGGATCCACTGATTCCAAAATCACAGTGATCTGCGGAGAATGCGGTGTATTTCGGAGGTGTTGTCATCAGCCGATTCTTGATCACCTGTGATAAGAGTTATCTCTTTCTTTGGCTCAAAGATCAAATCTTCCAGCCGAGACTTTTGGGCGGCCCGCAGATCTAGGTAATCTAGATAATTGCCACTGGCATATCTCATATGTCGCCCCCTTCCCTTGTGGCGTACTAATCAGTGATTCAGTAAGTACACAGTATTTAGCGTCATAATCGCATATTCCGTTTCTGCCGTAGAATCGAGTGAGATCCATTCTCAAAATCCGATCTACAATCAAGTCTGTTCGGAGTGGCTTGAGCTGAATGGCTGCAGGTGTCAAAGTGTCCCCATGTAGGTAACATTTAGTACGGCGACTTCGAACCTCCTTGCGCGCGGCTGATAGCCTATAGAGACGTTGGAAAAGACTATTCGCTTAACCTGAGCTTTGGCTCTTGCAGCGAAAAGAAAAGTAAAATAATGGAGACCCGCATTATCAAAAGCCACAACCTCCTGAAGTTTGAAGCCCCCCAAAAAGAGATATACAATGTTAATTTGGGGCTAAGAGATTGCAGATGACCTCGCGCAGACATCAATTGTAGGCTGAAAACTATTGTCATACATATCGGAGTGCTAGCTAAAAAGCACCTAATCGCCCGCAGATCGTCGGCATCGGGGTAGACGTTGTATGCAAATGGAAGATTGTGCAACCTAAAGACACGGCCTTCTCATGCAGTGCTGCCCTTCAGCTAAACCACCGAAAAGTGTCGATCCTTTGTCAGTAATGCGCTGTTTGGGCACGGGGCTCTTGTCCCGTACGGCTGCAAAACAGCCACATGTGGGAATAACTTGTTGCAGAACTATCATAGCGAAGCGAGGAGTGGTAATCGACTAACCTATTATATAGAAGTCCCACGTTCTCGAAAAGATAAGTTTGATAATTTGTTGGTGTACCGGTTGATGTTAGGCCAGCAGGGTAGCGAGAATCAGCCAATCCCATAGACAAGATATTTAAAAGAAATTTGACGACCTAAGAGAAGGCCGCATAAGTGGATTTTTCGAAGCCGACTCACACCGCGTTCATCGACTCACACCGTGTTCATAGTAACTGCTAGAACCACTAGGATCGTGAAATGAACGTATTACTAGTGGATCGGAATGATATGTAGAGTGTAGTATTCAGTACGAAGCTATCTGCATGGAATGACAACAAAGCGTGGTGCGACTGGATGACTAAGCAGTGAGCCTGGGGACCTAGGTGTCAACAGTTACTTACAGAAGTAGCTGGGGTCTCAAGTCCTGAAATACATACAGTAAATATAACACTAAGATGACCAGAACAAGAGTATTCAGAGCTCTCTTATACTACGATAAGGGTCGGCGCGATCCATGAAAGGTGCGGACAACAAACTAGTTATATTGGTTCTACCGACGTGGCGAATTGCCGTCACAGCTTCCTATCAAATTCAAGTTGTGACATACGAGCCTTGTCGGCTCTATCGACACCTGGTCTCGGGACTACTATGTGTACAGCAGGATTCGAAAACAGATTACCCCATCAGACACTCAAGTTTTCTTTCCCAGAGCGCCACACAGATCGAGCTAACCCGAATTAGGGCAGGAAAGTCCCCATCATGTTTTCTTAATGTATCTCCGATAGATCACCAAAATTACCATCATTACAGGTTCAGGCATTGGCCAGACCATACAGTACTTTCCGAAACGCCCCGTTGGCCTACGCATATGTAAAATTTAAAAGTTTACCCTTCAGACACAGACACTTTGCTCCTCTGCTCGGAGCCAAAACCACACTGGACCAAATGTGATAACAATAGAAGTATCCCCTTCACAGCACTAAGCATCATGGTATAGAATATAATGGGCTTCTTCCGACCTAAACTACGAGGGCTAGCACAGTATCAGGGGGAAAATAAGATTTCACAACTTGAAATAGTGTAGTATTGGTAGTGAAGCTATCTACTAATAGCATAAATATAAGTGGTACTAGGAAGTGGGCCAACGCAGGATAAACCTTAGCCCCAAAGCTTTAATACAAGACAGTAGAACATATTAATGCATTGTGGGACCTCCATATTCAAGCTCGAAATTATCAAATTGTTGCATTGCCCTGAAATTGCACGCCATTTACCCATATTAAGCTCTACCTAGAGGGAATGGTAGACACAGCTCGAGGGATCCCTAATCTAAATAAAACAACGAAGCCAATTCCTCAAAGCAAAACAAAAGTAATAGTGATCAATCAAGAAATGAGTCAAATTTTCGAAAGTTTGGGGGCCCGGCCTAGCCTTAAGAACTCCCGTAAATTTGAACCAGGCACACCAAACTGATCTTCTGCCTTAGCCTCGATACCAAATAAGCCCCTTCCTTTACTACCCATACTTAATTCTCTATTTGTCGCTGAAGATAAGGGAATTAATGATCAGTATGCTAAGAGATCATCGCCAGAATGAAGGTCCTAGCAACGACACCTGATCGATCAAGATATTAGTCCCACCCATACGTACCAAGGTGTCGCTTTATACAAACGTTACGCGACAGACTCGGGGCTCACCCTTACCGTTCAAAACAACCTTCACCAGCTAATAGCAACGTGAAATTTTCTCGTAGAGCCATGATACCAGCATTAATGATCAAACCAATCGAATTGAACCAGATAACTTCCTTTCCGTTTGATACAATCTGACTTGCAAAATTAAGTTTAGCCAAGAGAAGCTTGGCATATCTTAGCATGAGATCCTGGGAAGTATCAATAAATACCGGTACTAAATGCGTAAAGTACTCCCGATCTGCTTTCCATATATGCTACATAGAAATTACTCTGGAAAAATAGTAGAAGCTAATCATTGTACATGATTTGGTAGAGATTTCACCCTTGAATTTCATTGCAACGTAAGTCATAGCTGTGCAAGAGCTCTTAAGAGACATGCTAAGAGAACATGAAAGCAGCCGTCATCATCGAGACGACAAGTGCAGTAAATCCGCGACCCCCACTGATAGCAGCCCCAGAGTCTTTACTCAGTCCCAATGGCAGCCCCTGGTAGCTAAACGTCACATTTTGAGGGATGGTCTTGTTGAGGCACTCCCCATTCGCGATGTCCAAGTTGGTGAGGTCATCAGCGTTCAAGAAAAACATGTACTTCGACTTATCCAGATCCTTGAATCCGGAAGTGTCGTATGGGAACTTGTCGCCCGAATCGGTCGCGCTAGTGTTGCGGAGGAAAATGCACTGTACTTGGCCTGGGAATTCGGTTGCCATTTTGGGGTAATCGCGCATCACATCACTGTTACTGGTGTCTGCGACGAGAACAAATTTGCGCTCTGGGAATGTTTCAAACACCTTTTCCAGAAGGAACTTGCGAATGGAGAGGGTCGCTGAGACATCGCTGAAGTTGAGAGGGCGGGTGTCGAAGGAGCCGCCCGGATAGTTGGTGTAAATGAACTGCATGTAGTTTCTTGTGATTTGTTCGGGAGTTGTGGTCTAGCAGAATTGTTAGTTAGTGGGTTAAATGGAAAAGAATGGGAAATTGATTATTTGAGAGAGGCCTACCAGATAGTGGAAGTGCGTGTCAGGGAGACTGGTTGACCAATTTCGATAAATGTCTGGCATATTCTGCCACGGGGTAAAAGGCTTGGCGAAAGAATTGATCAATCCTTCTTCCGGTTCGTAAATCTTGGTGATGCGGAGAATATCGTCAATGTCTGAAACAATAGTGAGACCCTTTGGTGGCACCAGATAGGCCGTGGAATTCCCAATTGTCGCGCCTTTAACGTAGGTGTTAAGTCGCTGGATCGCCGAGGTCTCATTTCCAGCAGTCAAACCATGACTAGCAATGTCGACAAAGGTATCAAAATCACCCTCGACTGTAGTATTGTAGGGCAATGTCACATTCTGCGTGCCTCCTGTCGTGTTGGATGAGCCACCTCCACCGGGCTGTCCACTGGCACCTTGGAACTCAGCCGGCTCGAGGTGAATGGTGTTCACGGCAACGTGGGGTTGTTGGACGACGAAGATCTCGGCCGTCAAGTTTCGTGCTTGATCCTGTTGAGACTCGGGGAGGTCGGCGATACTGGTGTTCACAAGGAAAACATCGGCGAGCTTATTCAAATCGGAAACGGAGGTGTTGGGCTGTTTGTACACATTGCCATGGAAGCGCACACTCCATCCTGAGTTGGTCCAGTTGGCATAAGGGTCAATATTCAGGACATTGGTCGGCAATGCAGCCAAATCCGAGCTCTGCAATCCAAGAGAGCTCGCGACTGCGTCGCCGGTGGGAAACCCCTGGAAGAAGTTGGGCACTCCCGATGCGACCCATGAGGGGAGGTCAGAGCCCAGTCCGCTTAAAACACTGTTGACATCTGATTGGACATCCGATGCCGCCGATTCCGCATCACTTATCAAGCCTCTTTCCACGATCGGTGAAGGGTTATTTTGAACTGGAGACGGGGTGATGGCAGGGTTGGGGACGTCGTCGTTGTAGACAAATGCTGTTGGGGCGGGCGAACCGCAGACAATCGACAGCAGCGCGGCTTGCGCCAGTGCATAGCGGTTGAACATTGAGAAGGCCGCGTGAAGCTAGGAGGATGGAATAGATTGAAGGAAATTAAATGCGAAGTAGGGACTAGGAGAGTACTTATTCATCTTTACCCCCAAACATCCAATGGTCCAGGAACGGGAGCGCCGGTGGAGCCCAATCTAAACGGGAGGGTCCAATGACATCACCGACGTCAGCGGCGGAGACAGGTTTTGGTGAAATTGCCCTGAGACATTTTCGTGATACCGTGGGTAGTAGTAAAGTAAAATCAGCCAGGCAATGGAGCGAGGGAGATAAATAAGAATCAAAGATGAGAGTTGGGAGAGAATGAGGGAGCGAAAGATGAGATGAGGTTCTCCCAAGGAAGTCACAAAAGTATCACGTGTCCCCCATAACCCTCAAAGTGAAGCACAACTTGAAGCAAATAGTATTGGCGGTGGCATCAAAAGATAGACATATCATTGCTATGCATTGAACTGTATATACATTGAGGATTTATACCACTTTTCTGATTTCATGCTGTCATGGAGTCATGGATTCATAATCACCAAGAGAAGAAAGTATCCCATCCCCAACCTCTCCTCTCATTTTGTCCACCATGGTACGCATTAAACTCCTGCGGCCCCTCCGAAGCAATAATGTACCCATGCTCACAAGACGAGAAAGAGACCTTAGGTTGATTCTCATAGAAATCATCAAAACCTGAAGCCAGTGCCTCGGAAAGAGTGGTTACCTGGCCGGCAGGATGTAGCTGGCCCCATGGGTCCCGACAAGAATCACCTCCGCAGGATTTGAGAACCATCATTAAGGCATCAAGACGGTTGAGGATCTGAGGAAGTTCCCGATTGGCGATTTTGTAGTTTGCATGCTTGTTGGGATGGGCTGCAAGGTTAACTGTCTGGTGGGGGTCATCCTGCTCGAAGTGGTTAATGTCTGGATGATCGGCATGGATGCGGGCAGGATCTTACTTTGAGGTTGTAGTATTCCTTCTCGTTGGTGCACCAAACTGCATAGTAAAGGCTGTAGTCATCGGCAACGAGTCGGATACCCTTGTAGGTGTTGTTCTGGAAGCTGTTGTGTGGTTGTTGCAGCTTATCGCTTGCATATCCGTAGATACCTTCTGGCACAGCCTATCCAAATGTCAGCACTTAGCGACTTTTTCTTTCTCGGTATTTTCATCGAGATGACTTACCAATCCCCAGTACTCTATTGCAACATGCTCCTTCTTGTTGTCTGATTTACTAGCGGCCACAGTGGTTGGGATGGCTTTGCCATCGAGACCTTCTCTGGACGAATTGGCTATTGACAAGAAGGTGGGCGCGAGATCAGTGTGACTAGTCACCACATCTAGAGTCTGGTTCTCTGGAACACCAGGTCCCCGAACAAGGAGAGGAATGTGGATATCAGTTTCTAATACATCAAAACAGTCAGCATCGTGTAATCCATGGAGCCATCCTTGCAATAATCCGCACTTACCGTAACCACAATTCTTCCCAGGCTGCATACGGTGCTGGCCCAGATGATATCCATTATCCGTCGAGAAAAAAATATAAGTATTATCCAATTCACCCGCCTTCTCAAGCTTTTCGACCAAATTCCCAATCATCTCATCAACAGCCTGCAGAGCACGCAAACGGCAACGCTGAAACACATCGATATAATCAATTTCCTTTTGACTCAACTCGGGCACATTCTGCGTCCAGCTCACAGCCCCTTCAATAAGCGCATTAAAGCTCTCATCACGAGGCGACTGATAATCTTTAAACAAATTGGCATGTCTGGGCGCGAACTCCGGCTCGCCGAACCAATTCGCATTACGCGTAGAATCATGCGAGCCGTTAGCGTGCGGCGCATTCGGCGCAACAGTCAACATCCACGGCCGATCTTGCGCAATCGCTTCGTCCAGAAATCCCGCTGCTTTCTCAGCAATCACATCGGTTGAGTATTTGCCGTCGTAATGGACAGGTGGATTGCCATTGCGAGTCATGCGCGCATAGTAGTATCGGTATGTGTATGGATCGAGAAGGAAGTCGGAACCATTGAAACCGCGTGCGTAGGGCTTGTTGTAGTTTTCCTCTGTGTGGGCATTCCATAACTTCCCCACGTAATACGTGTTATACCCTGCATCTTGCATCCAGAGGGGTAGATAGTTATCGTTCCAGCCGGCCGATACAACCTTTGGATATCCACCGTATGGTAGGCCGACGTCCGTTACGTTGGTGTTGTGTGGCATACGGCCTGTCCAGAGATTTGCGCGTGAGGGACAGCAGAGGGCGACGGAACAATAGTGCTTAGGATAGGTTGATCCTTTCTGAGCTATGAGCTCCTATTTTTTGTTAGACCGATCGGGCACTTCAACGAGGGGAATTGAAGGGTTGAATAGTTGCATACTTGAAGTTTGGGCATATGTTCCAATCCTCCGACATATTTGCCCTGGTCATCAGTCAAGACGAAGAGAATGTTGGGCTGCTTAGCCACAGCTAACCCAGCCAGCAGTAATAAGCGGAAGATATTCATTCTGCAAAGATTGTCTGGGATTTATGCTGGAGTGAAAGACAGGGTCCTGGGTGCTCTATTATAGCTCGATTCCCCAGAAAAGACCTCTTTGCCCCCCTCGTCATAATACTCGTAACAAAAGCAGCGGGACGAGCTCTTGTCTCATTTCTCCACAGGATTTTGCAAGCCCGACAATCATCTGTGATCGCTACATGATTTTTGCTCGACTGAGTATAAAGCGATGCGCAACCAAGCCCGCTGATCGACGGCTGCGCATGGAGAAACGAGGGACATAACGGGTCAGATGGGTGATCATGCGGTCGGCGGAGGATGGGTACACAGGATTCTCGTATTCTCTTTCCCTCTCTCCGCGATTGCGAGATTTGTACCGCGATGATGCCAGCGGAGATGGTATAAGGGTGGGTCAGCATCACGTCTTCGAATGTGGAGACAAGAGTGGAAAGCTTAAGGGGAATTACATCATGCACAGAAAATAATCAGCATTTGAAATGGAGGGAATACACCTTATAGTAATAAGTTTGAGGCCACGCTGCTTCCGAGTAAGTTGGAAGCTTTTGGCATTTGAGTAGTTCCAATTCAGTTCCAAGGTTTAATAACATCCTACCTGATCAGGTTCAGAAGTACCCACTCAAGTAAAGTTTCAAACATAGTGCTCGGTATTGGAGACAAGCGGGAGATGGACAGATACAAATAGATTTACTATAGTGGAACTTAAATTGGATTCAGAGGCATTGATATACCTCGTCGGGTATGGTTTGTACAGCAAACGTACATGCAGAACAAGATCGGCGTAATGGAGGTATTCGGGGATCAGATGAGGGGAATTGAAGCAATCAGAAAACAGCAAAGAGAAGAAAGGGAAAGAGAAAAGAAGAGAAGAGAAGAGAAATGTAGTGAAGAGATGATCAAGTCTTTTGCCGACTGCCGATTGCCGACAGCACACGGTCCAACAATGGCGCCAGATGATGGCCAATGGCCCCATTTAACTATAGCAAGCAAAAAGTCTTTTCGGTCAACAAATCAAGTGCTCGCTCATATACAACATGCTAATGCGAGAATGAATTTCAGGGTTTCAAGCCATCTTGAATCTGCCGCCTGCAGCTTGAGCGTCATCGCCCAAGGCCGACTGGTACATCAGGGCCTCCGCGGGCCAATCGTCGATCACGCCGCTCTCTTGAGTACCCGGTCGGGGCTTCTCAGCGTATGCAGGGTCTGCCATGCTGGCTTGGTGATTAGGAAGCGAGTCGCCCCTCGGTAAATGCTGGTGACTGGGCTGGGCCGATCCCTGAGGTATTTGCTCCATCGGTGTGCTAGGCATTTCGAAGCTGAATCGGAAGTCGCGATTCGCGTCTGTAGCAGTGCCCTGTTGGTGTTCGTATCCCATTGAATTGAAGTGGTCATCGTCTGCACTCATAATTGTAGCAGACTGTGGCTCTTGAATATAAGGCACCGCAGAATGGGCTGCAGAAACTGGTGTAGCGGGGACGCTATGGTCGGTTCTGGTATCAAGCTCAGGGAGAGTGCCTCGGCGCGGCATTTCTTGGTATGGCGGCCCTGGAGGTGCTTCGCTTCTGTCCTCCAAAGCCACTCCGGCTGGCGACCGTGGCACAGGAGGGGCATCATCCTCGTGCATAGTCGACATACGCATGCTGTTACCCATGGTACTGCCAGGCTTGGAGCTTCTGCTAGCACGGTTCTGGATCACATCTGCGAAGGGGTGGTCCCCATCCATGTCACGAATGCTAAATTGAGCGAGTGTACGTAGCTTCCGGGTCACCCAGGATGCCAGGACCTTTCCACGTTGCTTCTCGCCGAGACGAGAGCGAGGGAAGTCACCGTGAGAGACGAAAGCAACGATATCCGCCACCACCTGGTGCTCGCCCAAGATGGTATCGACGATAACAGGGACAAGGGAGGCCAGGAAGGCCTTACGAGTAACCTCTACCACGACCACAATCAACCCACCAGCTTGGAAGATAGCACTAGAAAATAGAATGTTAGCACAATATGTCCGCGTCGGGACGAGACGATAGCTACTTACCATCCTCCGTTCATGATGTTGCGGTGGCAGCTCTCCACTGAGGTTTCGATATCCATAGGGAAGTGGTTCAAGCCATTCACCTCAAAGGTCTCACCAATGCTTCCCAGAACGAAGAGAACCTGCATCTCCACGGGCTGTCCGCCATGACCGATAGGTCGAGTCACAGTGTGGAGGAAACCCAGGTCACCGGTGCGAACGTAGGGCACATTGGGATCTCCATCCGCAACGCGGCCGTTCATCCGCTCATAATCAAACTCTTGCTTTGACTTGTAGAATCCAGCGGCACAGGCATCTGATTGGACCCAGATCTCACCATATTCACCCACGTGGGCCAGAGTGCAAGTTTCTGGGTTCACAATTGCAATTTGTGTATTCACAGGCACCATACCGGAGTCCTGAAGCAGGAGCGCAGTAGGGTCGGCATCGGGATCCACGGGGTAGATCAGGCCACGACGTAAGCTTCGGATGTCCAAGTAAAGCTCGATAGGCTCAATGCACATGTATGACCGTGTTACAATCATCGGGTTGAGAACATGTGAGTACACAACATTAATCGCGGTGCGATCCAAGCCGGCTGAGGCGAAGTGCAAGCGGGTCTTCTGGTATATGTCCACTCTGGGTCGACTCTCTGCAGAAATCATCAGGTTCTTGAGTTCTTGAAGCTGGAAGCCCTTGCCGGAGATAGTGCTCATAGCGTAGTCCAGCATTTGACTTGTGGCGTAAGTGTCCTTGATCTTATACCGGGCGAGAGTCACGAAGAGTGTCATTGGGTTCTGAGCAAAGTCGACAGGGGAGACCATATAGGTAGGAGCTCCAACGTAGATACCCATCAGACATGTATGAAGGAAGCCAAGACCCAAAGTACTGCGTACACTACCGAGCACCGGGCGCATACTGGTCATTTGACATGTCTCTTTTTGTACTTTAGCCATACCCATGATGGTATCATGCCCAATTTGCACAGAGATTCGTCGCTGATCCGGGGTCCAATAGGTCCAAACCATGGCAGTCGGGTTTCCTTGTAGCCATGCATCCTTCATGGTGTACCCAAGCTCTCTGCAGCCGTGTGACTGTTTAGAAGGCTTGGAAGTGTTGTAAATAGCAGGCACACCAATCCGCAGAACTTGAGCCGATTGCTTGATGTGCTGGGACACGAGTTTCTGCCTCATGACGTGATCCACCTCGGTGTTCACAATAATGGCCTTCACACCTAGATCATTGATAATATGCAAGAATGCCGGGGCATCCTCGGCTAGACGGTTCTGGTCAATTGGAGCCATTGGAATAACCACAACCCCCATGCAGAAGCAAGCATGGACAGCATAGATGTAGTCTTCGGAATGTGTGTACATCAGAATAAGGTGATCACCCGGTCGAACCTTGACCTTGTTCTTCAGGTAAGTTGCTACCGCAGAGACTTTCAAATCGAATTTCTTCCACGTGATACCCTTGCCCTCCTTTCCACGGCCGTCGATAGAGCAGTAAGCCAATTCTTCGGCCTGGCGTGACACGCGCCATTGAAGGAGATCGACTATCGTGTTGAATTTGTTGAGTGGCGTAGATGTTCGGTCATCCATTACAACATCGCGATAGTCCACGCCCGAATACTGCTTCTCTGAGTATGCCAGCAGCTCCTGCCTAGAAGCCAGAGCCAGAGGAGACCAGATACCACCCTCGAGATCAACTCCCACCGGCAGATTTTGAACAGACCGCTCAACTCCGAACTTGACATGCACGGCCTGTAGCATGCCCGCCTCAAACTCTTTACGGCAAAGCATGTTGCCAATTTCTCGTCTACCATTTTTGGTCACTCGAGGAAGTGTGTTTGGAGCGGTGAGCAGGACACAGTAGACTCGAAGATGATGTTCTTGGTATAGGAGCTCCATGCATCTCTCTGCGAGCGAGTCAAGCAAGATCTGGTCTAGTTGGCGGGGTGGACCACCAGATGTTGTAGGTGCTGTTGACGCTGCATATGACTCCAACACGATGACCGGCAAATGTTCATCGTTGACAAAGACATCGAATGCGGTACAATCATGGATCTTCGGGATCTTTTTGAGCAAGCTGACCACCAGGTGCTGAACGAAGAAGTATCGATGCTCGACAACGTCTTGGCCATGCTCGACCCATTCCACCTTTTGGCGCAATCGATCTTCATACAAACCAAGAACGAACACTTTACCTTCGATCACGCAGCCTAGAAGACCCGTTCGAAGGAACTCGGGCTCCACAAGGATAGGGGTCGGGTTTGTGTCTTCGAATTTGTAAGGACGGGCATGGAAAATCGCCTCCGTATGTTTCGGCAGAGCCCAGAAGCCTCCGGAGAGCGAGGGGGAATCAACCCAAATTTCACCAATGACATTGGGAGTGCAGAGTAGATTGGTCTCAGGGTCAACGATGGAAAGTGTGGCATCGGGGATCGGGTATCCGAAGGCACCAACCCGGACAGCATGCGGCATAGTGCTAGCGTACTTTCTAGCATCTTCACCCATCGCCAAAACAACAACCTCGTTACTCTTCAGTGCTTCTTTGTCAAGAAGTACCTCAGCCAAGTCGTTCTTTCCAGTCTCTTTGGGTGCTGATATGCGAGATCCACCGCCCAGAAGACTGCTACCAAATCCAGTGTTGGTCTCGGATTTCTCGAGCTTGGCGTCATCTTTCTTGGAATCGCGTTCTGCCGGATCCATCTCGTGTGTGAGCGCACATCCCATTCGTTCCTCGCCACCCAACCAATCGCGCATGCTGATGACCATCCCGCCGTGTTCTGGCAAACATAGCATCGGTGAAACGATCTCTCTGGCTCGCGGGTTTCTCATTGGGCGCAGCCATCTGTCGGTCAGAATCTCGTGGAACTCTGAATCAAGCGTGAGGGTGTCGATCAGACAGAGTTTCACGCTGCTGAAGTTGGGCTCGGAGTTCTTTTTATAGTGCCTCGTCGACATGGGGTCTTGTTGGTAGTTGTACGCAGCAATCTTCAGTCCAGAATAATCAGCTGCCATAATTGTCGCACGGTACTTGGTGATCAGATGGGCATAGAGACCAGGAGTCTCCACGGCTCGATCCTCGTGATATACAGTTGTGTGACCTCCATATACAGTCAAGAGAACCCCCAGAATCATACCGATGCCCTGTCGCGGGTCGAGGTAGCTGATAATGGTCTCTCCCTTGGCGAACTGCTTAGAACTCGACTCGGTAGGTACAGTCGAGACAATTGCGCTGAGGCAAGCCATTTGGTGCATTATGGTACGGTGACTCATCACCACACCACGCATATCTCCTGTCGGAGCTCGAGCAAACTCGATATATGCCAAGTCGGGAACAACGAGGGGAGGGGAATCATCTTTCTTCTTGGGATGAAAGCTTCCAAACTCATTTGTTTTCCACCATTCAACGCCACGCGGCCAGTTGAGCTTTTGGGCAGTGATGTCACGCTGGAAACCCTTCAAGTTGTTTTCCGTCGTCAATGCAAGGTGGGCTTGGGTTGAGGTGAGTACTAGGTTCAAACTTTGATAGTCATCGAGGCTGTTGATAGGCACGGCAACCACTCCAGCAATGAAACAACCCAAGAGAGCCACAGCAAATTCGATGATTTCAGTCTCACGATAGATCAAGGCAACACGATCTCCACGATACAGATTGCTCTTGTCGCGAATAACCTGGGCAACTTTCTCCGCGCGGCTAGCCAGCTTGTCCCACGTTATAGATGCAATCTCCTTGCCCTTCTGGTCCAGTACCCAGTACGCCGGTTGCTTCGGATGGGCTCGTGCGCGATGTCGGAGAACGGCCGGAAGATTGTCGAAAGAGGACATGGGGGTATTCTTTTCATGAGGGTCATTAACGGCAAACGGGATGTCTCGAGGTTCGAGAGGAAGTAAATGTTGAATAGCAGGGCCATGCTGCGCCAGCTCTGAGGCCGGAATGAAAGGCGGCGCCATGTTTGCTGTTGGAGAAAATGCTTCGCCGGATTGAGAGTAACGGTGAAACCCACCACCACCATAGCTATCTCTATAATCATCATGCTGCTGACCGGCGAAATCTGAGAAGTATCCTTGCTGCGAGTCAAGCATTGTTGACTGTCGTGTGACACCACCAGATGCAGGGTCGTAGGCTCCCATATCGTCATGCGCGTATTCGGGTTGGCCATATTCCGCCTGGGAATATTCGGGTTGGGCGTACTCTTGCTGGGCATATTCTTGCTGGGAATACTCCGGCTGAGCATATTCAGGCTGCGCATACTCTGTTTGCGTTTCAGGGTTGAAGGCATAGTTCTGGCTCATGAGAGTAGCCGTCCTAGAGCCATCCGGTCCTTGGGACCCCCCAGGTCCAGGCCTGGGAAGAAAAAGCGAATCGTACGACGATGCGGATGGCGCTCGATCAAATGTCTGCAGCATGCCGGTGCTATCTCTGTCGTGGGACCCTCCGGTGGGTGCCGGGGAGGGGTTCTGCATGTCCGTGTTGGCACCATGGTCATACCCATACCCTCCACTACCATCGTACGCAGCAGCATACGTGGGAGACGAAATGGTTGGATGTGACGAGTCGGCAGTGGGTGGCCGAACATTCAGAATCGCGGGAGGGGCAATGTGAGAACCGCTTAATGAGTCGGAGTGGCTTGAGGTCGCGTGGGCATTGAGGTCAAGAGGTTTATTTGGACCGAGGAACTGGGAAAGCAGGACAGTACGTCGCTTTTGGTACCTATACACCGTTAGTTCCAACTCTGACCCCGTCGGCTGAAGAGTCCGCTAGGATAGCTCAGGGTGCTAGATGAATGTCCGCAAGAAGCCGGGAGATCCCAACGGTGGCCGTTGCTTACCCTTTCTCGGTGATATCGCCCTCCTGTCAAGCATCATGCCGGGTCAGCAGCAGTTTCACGGACATTTAGGGCTGAATACCTACCTCTAGTTCGCGGTCCAGGGTCCGCAATGCGGATTGAAGCTCGGGGCTTTCGTCCGACATTTGGACACGGGTCGGGCCTCAGTTTGAGGGAATGTGGATCGAGCGCGCGGGGGAGGAATGGGTGTCGTGTGGACAGGAACACCTCATGGCAATGAGCGTCCGAAGGCGCAAAAGAGGGACAGGGAAGGTCGGCCGTGGGGGCGCAGTCGGTATTTGTAGTCGAATTAGCCGGGGGTGGTGGTAGTTCCTCTGGCTAACGAGTCGATTGTCTCAGTGATGAACTCCGCGTTGCGCAACGTCACCCACCCGGAGACCCAAAGGGCGAGGGCGGTCAAGGGAGCCGAGCAGCGGCTGAGACAATAATGTTGACAAGAATAGATTAGGCTAGGGTGGCCTAACTGAGGGGCAGAAGAGGAATTGGGGGTTGTGAAATTTGTGGGGGAGAAAGAAAGAGATGGGATACCCGTGGAAGTGGGAGTGAAGTGGAAGTAGAAGTGGCCCGGATGGAAATGGCGGGAATTGGGG
>JAVMSB010000355.1:0-30804 GCA_031761475.1 Penicillium pancosmium | reverse complement strand
GGGAGGGGGTTGGGATGGGGAGTGCGACTGCTTCGACTGTGGCTGTTTAGAGCAGAGCGGAGCAGAGCAGAAGAGATTGGGCATGGACATGTTAGAGGATTTAGTGATGGTTTGCATTTGCATTTATATACTGCGTTTCTTTCCCTTTGTTTTGTTTTTGATGATACCACCCGCCATGCATTATGATTCTGGGGATGATTGGATTGGATTGGATGTGATGTGATGTTTGGCTGAACTATATGATAGAGTTGATGTTCATATAAAGAAGAAAGAATAAATAAATACCACCAGTACCTAATATTCAACAACTTGGAAATTGCTGCCCAGGTGTCTTTCAGTCCAGGCTATCTAGTAGTTACTACTAAGGTACTTGAGGTCATGGTGCTACCACTAGTACTAGCTCGGATCTCTGTCAAGCATAGATGTGGTTTGTGACTGCTTGCTTTACCGCAACCTCCTCTCTGCCTGATTCCCGTCTTCTTCTTCCTCGCAATCATCAAGGCGGCGTAAAAAGAAGGGAAGGAGGAGAATTGGTTTCAGGAGGCCAGTCATCATCCTCCCTATCATCCATCCTTGCGAGAAATTTCCATTCGGTCTCTCTCTCCTCATCCCATAGTGCGTATCCCCAACCCGAATCTGCAGAACGCAGGTAGTCGGTCACTGGCCTCACACTCGCTGCCAAGTCATCCTCCGGCATATGCCAAGGCATGCATATCGCTTTCCACCCAAAAGAAGGTTGCTCCAGAGCAGGTAGAGTCGACCAATACTCCTCGAAGTATGGCCGATTCTCGTGTCGATCTGCGGGGTAAAGAGGAGGTATTCTTTCATTTGAGTCGTTAGAAGTGATAAGGCTTAGGAAGTCGCTTGTATCATCATCATCGACATCATCATCGAAATCATCGAGAAAGGTTGGGTAATTTTCGATCACCATTCTTCGTAGGTATAGATGTAGACAACGTTGACCTTCCCTTTCTTCTTCTTGCCGTCCTCTTTTGATCATGTCTGCGCTGAATGTATACACCCACACAGAGCATTTCATGCTGTTCCCAATAAGGTATCGCTCCATATAAGGCAATCCAAATGAGATAAGCGCCGTCGCAATCAAATTCAGACTCTGTCCGCCACGGATCCGCCTCCTCCAATCCCGATAGCATGGTAAAGGGCTCGATGTACGCAGGAACGATGATATGGGCAAAAGTGTAGAGTCGACACAATGCCCTGATAAACCGGCCCTTTTTCGTGTTTGACATCTTTATCTGTAGACATCTCTGCCAGTCCTCAGGGGAATAGATCCAGTACGGTCGGCGCATGTTCGTTGAATAATCGTCCAGGAAGAAGCTCAGCTGCCGATATAGATAGATCAAATTAATAGTCTCCGGCAAACTGTACGGTTCATCGAAAGAAGGCAGGCATGACTTTGGCGAGGAAGGAACTTCTTTCAGTTCATCTCTGCGTCTCCAGCGATCCAGCAGTGCGAACACTTCCTCTTGATGGCTGCGCAGACCTTTCGAACAGAGGGCGAGGAGAGCCTCTACAATGCTGAATGGCTCTGAGTAAAGTTCCATAACAATACCACGGAGCAGTGAAGATCGAGCGATTTGATATGCCTCATAGCATGCTCGCAATGTGAGGACAGTCAATTTGAGAGTCTGCAGGCCGGGAATTTGAAAGAGGATGAGGACGAGAAGTTCTTTCGGAAGGGTATTCAGAGTTGATGTTGCCTGGTCGTGGTGTTGGTATCAAGATGTCTTATGTGGAATGGAATATGCTGGATCTTACCATTTCTGAGATTCGCTCATTTGTTCGAGACTAGTGAACAGTGTTGCTTGGAGCTATTACGACGTAGCCGAGGACCGATTTTGTGGCCGAGATCGAGACCGCGAGGGACGAGTAACGCAAGGTCGATTCAGAACAGCCTAGTACCGGCAAGGGTCACAGACAACAACGCTGGGTTGAAAGATAAGTGGGCTGGGGGTGAAGGAATAAAATGAAGCCATGCCAAGCTTGGAAGACTACTCGTGCCCTTGAAGCATCATGGACAGTAGTGAGATGGCTTTTGCTAACTCGAACATCTGATGCAAAATAAATGATCGGGAGTAGTGATAGAAGAGATAACGAGCGAGAACACCACCGGGCGTAGTTGTAGCGGCAGCGGTAGCTGCCTGCCTGCACGCGAATGGCGGGAGAGTACCTGACGGTTGTATACTACACAGAACACAGTATATAGATCGCGAATAGAGAGATACTGGGACCTGCACCTGTTTCTTGATTTCAATTTAAACTTCTCTTTCGTTTTTATAGTTTACTTGGAGAGGGCACTACCTATGTTCTCTCTTTACCTATTCTGCGTATAACTTTTAATATACGGTTGTCTAAGGGCTGTTTATATCCTTATTTATAACGGTGTAGTTATCGTTTCGCCCCTAGTCTTCAGCCCCACGAAGACCAGCTCTAGAGAGCCGATTTGATGGTCCTTGCCGAATTCGGTTGAAGAATTTGAAGTTCAACCAACGCACTTTCAACCGCATCAACCGCCATTCCATACCCAGCTTGAAATCCAGTCCCTCCAGCACCGTAGTTATGAACAACGAGGCCTTTTCTCTTCAAATAATTTACCTGCACGATTTCACTGGCAACTCGAGCACCTCCCTCTCGTGAAGGTCGCAAGCCTGCAAACGCTGCGAGCATCTCCGTGTCGGGCGAATCAAGCTCAGGTAGCATCGCCTTGGTCCGAGATAATATGGACTTAGTCTCCTCTCCAATTGTATCAGGCGTACTGTAACAGTTAGTCTTTGAAAAATGATACTATGCAAAAGGTATATTTGGATTTAGGTTGCTCACCTGACTCCTTTCTGCATATATCCACCAAGGATCACATTTCCCTTCGAGTATGGGCGTGGTATAACGTATGTCTCATAATCCTTCCCGTGTCTCATCACACTTTGATGGATGTGCGTTGCCTTGGCAAGCAGAATTTGTCCTCTAGTTGGGTAGCACTTAGGGTCCTCGACTCCCTTGAGAGCGCGAGCAGCGTTACCGGTGCAGTTAAAGACCACCTTCGTGTCCTTGCTGAGGAAGCCTGCAGTGATATCTGAGACTTTCTTGCGAATGACCTGGACGCCAAACTGATGTCTGAGTCTCTGAAGAAGATAGTAGGTATGCATCGGGGCATTGATGGTTATCGTGGTAAATGTGATACCAAATGCAACACCTTGTGGTAGTTCCCGCTTGGGAATCTCTTTGTACTGTAGCATTTCCATATTAGTGACCCAGATAAAAGGAGGCAAATGACCAACTGTTGGTAAACGACTCACATCCTTTAGGTAGCTGGCCATGGAATCGAGCTTCATGCGCGATGGCATTTCATCCCAGTACTCGGTGGAGGGTGTTGCCCGAACAAATGCCCGCTCCCCATCCTTTGCAGCAAGATTGAGGAGATGATTGTACCCGATTTTATCCCATCGCAAAGCATTCTTATCGCTTGCAGAAATGGCGGAGAAGTTTGCGCCAGCCCTGGGTCGCGTTAATGTCACGAAAACAAAGAAAGTCTATACAGCCAGCACTAAGGGTGAGCATACTCACCATGGGGAAGTATAGTTAATGGACGTATCACCTGGGAGATGCTCGGCTATGATGGTAGTTTGGCTAGCATAGCCTCTCTCGGCGAGGACCAGGGCAACATTCAGCCCAATGATGCCAGCACTTTGCGAAAATATGTTAGTGACTCGGAGCTGCACGAGGATTTCCTTTGAAAACGCACCCGATAATTACGACAGATTCGTTCTTCATTGTGACCAAGCCAGTCTCCACGATCTCAATCAAGTGACTAGCACTCAGTTCGTCTAGACTTGGGGGATTTTAGTTTAATGCACAGAAAGACAGGGAGGACTTCTTGGTTTCCAAGGAAGAATAAGTTTTGGCTCGTTAAATTCCACGTCACTTATCTTAGCTCTGGATTTCAAGGATTTGGGTATGATTAACGTGTAAACGAACGCCTATCACGGTCGGTTGAATTAAGAGCTGCTCCGATTGGCGGCATTCATTGTGGGGACACGCGGCATAGCTTGTGGTTGGTGCCCGTAACTACAGCTTCGCCTGAGAAATTGAGTTCAGTTCCAGAACGGTAAAGATATGCTTCAGCGAGGAATTAGTGCCCGCCATCAAATTCTGTATATCTCAGCGTATAATAAATCAACACCACCGAGGAAGAGGGATACTGCCCGGGCGAAAAAGGTATCACAAGTACGTCAAAGTCTGACCAGCAAACCTTTTCTAAATTACACCTTTCGCCATATTTGAGACATGACCTGAGAAAAACTGGGGGGAGAATATTTCTTTTTCAAAACAAAAACCAAAGACAGTTGGTTGAGACGGCGCATCTCATTACTATTTGTACGTGCGATATACGGAAAACAATGTAGCAAAATTGATAAAAAGGAAATATATTGAATACTGTAGGCTACTTCAATTATCTGACTACTATGGTTCACTGGATTTGCCACAATCAGCGAACTGCGTAACATGTTCCCTGTTTCCTTCAACTGGAACCCCTTCGATGAGTCCTGTAGTATCCGGGTCAAGCGAGTCACTCTTTCTGAAGCAAAGGTAAAAAGCACACCCCGCGACAAAGCCCACAATTGCTAGAGATCCATACATCCAGACAAGATACGGATCTTGCGACACTGGGGTTAGGCCAATGCAGATTGCTGCCGCAATGCCGATCATCAGCCAGAAGAGTGCAGAGATAAATGATCTCAGGCTGAATTAAGATGTTAGATTGGATTAAAAATTATCATGTTGGCGGTTAACTCACTTTTTCGGGGCGTGTGTGAAGGCAAGTTCCAAGCCAGTCACAATGACAAATGCTTCGGAGATAGCGACAAAGATATACGCAGGGGCTTGAATCCACACGTGTATACTGTTTGCCGGAGAGATATAAATGTAATGCTGTAATACGCTGGCATATACCATGGAGACCGAGACAAGTAGGAAACCGGTGAAGATCCGACAGACTGGACTGAAGTTGATCTTCAACTTACGAAGGAATGGATAAAGGCCCACTAAAAGTGAAATTGTTAGTAGATACTTTGTTGATATCATCATGTTGGAACTCACAGTCAAGGAGTGGAATAAAAATACACAAGGCGATCGGGTCCAGGTTTTGCAGAAGGTCATTCGGCGTTCCATGCAGCGCCATTTGACCAGCTTGTGAGATAAGATTGTTCCAAATCTGGACCCAACAAACGAAATAGAATGGAAAAAATATAAACATCTGCAAGGCTTATAAGCATAACTCGTGGAAAAGGTGAAGTTTGACTCACTCTGCAGCTTCTAAAACCTCGCCTAACATCTGTGACGTACTGATCCGTGTAGCGCGGTGAAGATGCAAATGAATACTTGTTCAAACGGCCTGCAGCCTCTAAAGCTGATGGCTTTGCGTCTTCGAAGTGTTTTTCCTGTCGGACAATATTCAAGACCTTGCATGCATCGATAATAGCGGACCCCTGTGGAGGAACTCTGACATATCTCTTATGGCCGGACAAGAAGACAATAGCCGAGAGGAATATTGCGCTGCTGGAGATTAATGGGTGTTAAATAAGACGTTTCTTGGCCCAACTTACATCAATGGAATCAAATAGGCGAGCCAGAAGGAGTTCCTGGCCTCAACATTGACTGTAATTAAGGGCGAGAGAGCCCCGACATTGACGACCCAGTAGAACCACATGAAAAGTCGCTGGACTGTCAATTCTGGATCAACAATCACGCGCTCACCTGATTTGAGCGTTTTCAGAACCGGCTTCGAATTTTGGTATTGCTCAGCACACATGGGAGTCACGTTGGCCTTGATTCCGCCTGTTCCCAGGCCAATGATGACCATTGCAGCAACCAAACCACCAAAACCAGCATGACTCTGAATCCCAGTTGGCGTCGAAGTAGCAACCAAGATGGTCAAGCCCACGATGTAAACTCCTAGAGAGAGTGTGATGGCTTTAAATTTGCCTATATATTGATCTGGTGGACTAATCAGCAACAATACTGCAAGCTGCCTGGTCGAATATGTAGTACCTGCAATGATCGCGCCAATAATGGTGGAGGCATAAGCCCAGAATTTAAAGAAGTTTCCAAGTGCGGATGCGACTGCTTGCCCTTTGCCAAGCGCACCGGGGAGGTCTGACCCTGGATCATATGGATTACTAGATAATAAAAGAAGTTAGACGTAGTCCCCAATATATTCACTAATTTCTGAGCCTCAGATTTGACGCACTTGATGTAATTCTGGATCGGACCACTGAGACCAAAGTAAGTAAACCGTTCGCCTAGCTAGTAGGTGTTATGAGCTTGGCTATTGGCATGCGGTGGCGGCTAACGTACCTCGACAACAAGGATCAGTAGTGCGACAGGTGGGAATTTGTCTGGGATACGCCGGAGTCCAACATGGAGACCTGTGGGATCCTGGTCAATTTTATTCGGGCTTTCTTCTGGATTTTCCCTCCGATTATCGGCTAAGACAGAATCCATCTCGGCAGAACAAGATGTGTATTTATAGTGCGGTTTCTCAACGCGAGGTGAGACAAGAAAAAACAACTATCCTCTACCCCAGCATGAGTCACAAGAGGAACGACATGTTAATTTAAACAACGCTTCGATGAGTGGAACTTTCGGCCTTGGTTGGAACGAATCTGGGATAGCCCACATTCCCCCGCAGATAGAAAGACCCCACCCCAATGCCTATCGGGTGGCTTCCTAGGGTTAGATCGGAGCCGATATTTGCCCAAATGCCGCCAACCAGAGCCTTGCAATATATCCGCAGTGCATCGAAGGGCAGGTGGCTTAATTTACGAACACTCCCGCATTTTTTCTGGCTTGTTTAATCTTATCATTGGCTTACGATTGAAAATTTATTATTCTTTGCCTTTCCTAAAGGTTGCAATTTCTGTTTATCTTAAAGCTAATCGCTTCTTGGGCAAATTACAATGTCGGGTACATATACAACAGCTGTGGTAGAAGAAAAGAAGAATTCACGCTTGTCTATACCAGACAAGCTCTTGGGTGGTTTAGATCCCGAATGGGTAAATCTATGGGAAAAGCACGGCAGTCCC
The DNA here is from genome assembly GCA_031761475.1 of Penicillium pancosmium. Classification (NCBI taxonomy): domain Eukaryota; kingdom Fungi; phylum Ascomycota; class Eurotiomycetes; order Eurotiales; family Aspergillaceae; genus Penicillium; species Penicillium pancosmium. The sequence goes on along the minus strand of JAVMSB010000355.1, from coordinate 23,704 downwards.
ATGGTGAGAGCCGACGAGCTATCCCTTGAAGAATTTCGCAAAAGTCCCGCTGCGTACAGCTTCACCTACCCGACATGCCTTGGTAAGTCTGACTTGTGAGCTTTCGTGGTTGAAATTAGGACCTTTGAGAACCCAATTCTGACTTCAATCAAGGGCCGCCGGTTTTTCATGTTGAGGACATAGAGATCCCGGTTTCGCAACCAGCTGGAAAGATAATGGTCAGAGTCTATACGCCGGAAGGTCCAGGGCCATTTCCTGTTCACTTGAACTTCCATGGAGGTACATATATTCTGATGATGCATTGCCACTCGCCAACATTGACTTTCTGACTCTTGTTTCTTGACTCTAGGTGGATGGGTTCTTGGAAATCTCAACTCTGAAGCTGCTTGGTGTCGGCACATGTGCAACAATGCCCAAATTAAAGTGATTGATGTCGACTATCGACTGGCTCCGGAGTTTCCCTATCCAACCAGCATCTACGACTCATGGGATGCTGTGAAATGGGTAAGCTAAATGCCCCGTACCGCTGGTAGTTTGCTTCATTGACGCAGAATGGTTGGACAGACAATCACCAACGCTTCTAGGCTCAATATTGATCCATCTAGTGTATCTATCGGAGGTCTCTCAGCAGGAGGTCAAATGACTGCAGTAATTGGGCATTTTGCCCGCGACCACGGCGTTGACCTGAAACTACAGCTGATCATAGTTCCAGCGACAGACATGCGCTACTGTTTAAGAACCCGGGAGCTGAACGAGACTACTTGTCCCTACGAAAGCGTCTTGCTATACTATGATGTACCTTGGGGACCCCTGGGCAGAGAGCAATGGTTCCTGAAGTATTGGCTTGGCGATGACGACGGTAAAACTCCCCTTTCTTGAGAATCACTTCATGTCTGTACTAACAGTTTAAAGATACCCAAGAAAGGATTTTGACGAAAGATTGGATATGCACACCTGTGCTTGCTCCTTCATTCAAAAACCTTGCGAAGGCACACATCATCACAGCGGAGTTTGATCTTGAGCGAGATGAAGGGGAGTTTTATGGGAGGCTTATGCAGGAGGCTGGGAACGATGTTACATTTAAGAGGTACCCAGGCATGCCCCATGCATTTGCGCACTACAATCACCCAGAAAGAGGGCTTTCACAAAGCTTTGTGTACATCGAGGATACGAGTCGACTCCTTCGTGAGGTGCATTTCGGTAAGCGTGAAGAATAGTTTTGGATACAACATGCACACATAAAATGGGAATGAATAATTAAGTCAGTTCAGCTCTTAACCCACATGAACAATCCAATAATTCGTTTAAAGTCTTCCCCATCCCAAGATTTAGCCAGAAAATATTTTCAATCGCCCTCAAGAATTTATTCTGCTACTTTTGCCTGTGGCTATTCGCCCCTTTCATATTCTCAATTTCCTTCGTTCTCTGCTTCTCTGCCGCATAAACTGCTTTTCTTCTCGAATTCAATAAAGATATTGCATCTGAAGTTAATTAGAAATTCCGTGGCTAATTTTAAATCCTTCCCGTAGTCGGCTGCGCGGGAGATGGAAAACGTTTAGCGGAACGGACCCTTGGACAGATAACCTTAAGATTCCGATTCGCACTAGTCACAGCCGCAGCTCATGACCGTTAGGTTTATTTTAATGTATGCACTTCTGGATTCAAATAAACAAGCAGCCTGCTTATGACAATTATGAGCCTGTAGTGAAAAAATGGGTAGTCAGGGGCAATCGAAGGCAGGGGAAACCTCATCTTTGGAAAAGTGATAGGATGCGGCGTTTGTTTAATATCATTGGCTACAGATCACAAAGTTTGCCCCCGCCCTACCCCTCATCACTTGCATTCCCTAATAATGCATGTACCCAAGCCAAATTTTTCAACGCAAGTATGTCAGGAAGAGGTCGCAGGTACATGAGCAAGCGAGATCGCGCTTGTGATTCCTGTCGGGCTAGGAAGGCAGCTTGTCGCATTGATAGAGCACCTCCTTGTTATCTTTGCACACTTCACGGGAAGGAGTGCACATTCGTCCAGCCAACGTCAAGGCTACGGCAACACTTTTCTGAGGTGATCCACCCACCGATCCCTCAACAAGCAGAGGGAGACCCACACTCAGGATTACATGAAGTTTCACCGGTTGGTGATCCAGTTCACTATGATCATTTGATGTCAATTTATGTTGATGGGGTGGGCGATTCAGTTGACGCTGTACCTGACGGGTTTCAGGACTTTTTTGAGGGAACCCGAGTTTCATTGACGGGTGGCTTTGGGGGTGACACATGGGCCACTGGGTTCAGTCCAGAGAGCTTCAATTATCCATCCCCTGGGCCACCAGGGACTCGACACTTGGAGGATGGAGGTCCATCAACGGCCTGCCTGCCATTGCTTATGCAGGAGGATGGCCGCTCAAAGTGCCTTGACACCCAAGATGAAATGACACCACAATTGCTTGGCAGTAGTGGCGACATGGACCCTTTGCTGATGAGTCGCTATCAATACGACACATCTGGAGCTTTTCACTTCAAAAACCTCAATATCCAATCTGTATCCTCAGGGTCCGACCCAACGCAGTTTTTATTGTCAAAACGGTCAATATTTGCTGCCAGCAGGGAGGAAAATGGATGTAATAATTTTTCAACGGTTGATTTGAAGCAGGAACTCGAGGCCTTGGTCTCTGGAGATATTGGTCTCAGACTCATCAATATTTTTGAGAGGATCGTTGCATCGGATTACCCAGTGCTTGGTCCACCAGGCCAGCTAAATCCCAGAACCAGCCCGCCGTACCTTCTTGCGAGTGTATACCTAATAGTCGAGCCCTTCACTAAATTCGACGAAAGACTTTGCATTGATCTCGCATATGATAAGCCATCAGGTGCGGCACTTTACGAAATTATCAACAAAGCGCTTCCATATGAGATACATGCACCGAAGCTATGTATCGTACAGACAATGCTTCTTCTGACCATTCGACCCTATCCAAACCCAATTATATTGGATAGTGGCTTCAAATGGTCCCAACTCGCCACTCTAATTGCTTGCGCTCACACCCTCGGTTTGCATTTGGATCCAAAGTCGTGGAGAATACCTTCATGGCAAATCTCTCAGCGACGTTGCCTGTCTTATTTCATTTATTCGACAGACAAATGGCTCGCATTGAGTCTTGGTAGGCCACCTTTACTGCATTATGATAATTGGCTCGTGACAAGTCCTAGCAAAGAGGATTATCCTGTCAGTGGCCTTCACCATTCAGCTTGGTCAAACATTAAGAAGCGAGCGGAACTCGATTCTCTTCTCGACCGTGTTCTAACCCAATTATAGTAAGTGATTCCGCTTGTCCATTATTTTATCGTTCTTACCAACTTACCAACTTACCAACATTAGCTCTCCTCGTGCCATTAATGCCATGCGTACAGATCATGAAAAGACTGTCGCATTGACTGTTCCACTGCTTCAAGAACTCTTTTCGTGGCATAGCCAGCTAGTTGCACCATCGCGCAATTCTTCATCATCAGATCGAGACAGATCAGTGGCACTAGAGAGAACTCTCGAGATGAACTATCATTATATTCATTTAAGTATTTGCAGAGCTATTCTAAGGCCATTCCTGCACCCCACTGTCGAAGAATTGAATAACTCAAACTATATAATCGCGCGTGCGCAGGCCCGAAGCCGAGCAGAAGCCTGCGTCTCGGCAGCAGCTAAGTTTATTCATGAGTTAAGGGCCGAGGACCTTGAGATCCTATGGCCGGCCTGGAGTGCGACCGCATTTTCATCCATCTGTTTCCAAATCCTGCACATGGCCACAAGCTCCCTTGATAGGAGCGAGGCGGATAAATGGGTCACTTGTCTCCACCAAGTGCGCCGAGACATGCGTCTGAAGGCCGATGTTCTGCCTTGCCTCCGTCTTGGCCTTCTGCGAATCGACTCTATATTCTGGAAGGGAGTAGATAACGTGTTTCATTTAGAAGAGCATGTCCGGCAAGCTTTTATGTCAGCTTCTTGACATAATCGGACCAGTCAAGTGATCATGCGTTGCATTGATAGGTAGATTTTAGAAACAAACTACGCGCATTTTGCATGAACAACCTCTTAGGTAAATCGATTGTAAAAGGTTACACAGCTTCTTTGTGACGTTTGTGGCATGTTTTTTTCTTTGATAGCAGCGTTATTATTTAGTGTTAGCTATTAGTATTGCTCTGGGGGCCTTTATGCCATCCCCCGTTTCATCGAGTTCAAGCTCCTCCCGTCACTAAGGGCTATGCCTCAGGCATTCCAGGTTGTCCTATAGTTAACTATTACAGCCTCTCCCCTTTGTTCTAGATTATCATTGTACACTTTCATCTTCATCTCTCTCATCCTCCGTGATATCATACTAGCATCCATGGATTCAATTTCCATCACAATATACGCAAAAGTATAATTTATACTAAGATGCGTACATCCCATTCCCAAAAAAAAAGGGTTAGGGTGTGGCTTCCAGTACTTTCCTGGCATTCACTGACGCTTTTCAAGTTTCCCGGCCTGTCTCGACTGAGCAGGTAGTACTAGGTACTGCTCTCTCTCCTCCTTCTCTCTCCCCACCACTCCGTAGACAAACCACAAAATGGTAGCTCCACCTATGGCAGGAACTCAACTTCTTGCTTCATGATTATTCGATCCACATGTGCCAATCATTCTGGATCTCCTCCGAGTACTGGAAGGAGCTTCTACCGATCAACATTTCTGTCACAGAGAAGGGCCCATTAATTCAAGTCCGATACAGACTGTACACAATCTCACACATTATCCGTTTCTCCCTACAAAAAACCACCTACAGGAGATGGGTGCAAAGGGCCCTTAACCGAGTTCGATTGCGAAGGGGCTTATCTGGCATATCCTGCCTTTTACGGATCAATCCCACATTGGAAGCAACGAGAGATACTGTGCGTCGGTTAATACATCCAGAGCAGATATGATTCTTCAGTCCTTCTTATTCTTGGGCGATATTGAAGACATCATCGAGGCAGACCCGGACCGATCCTCGCCTTCTCAGAGCTTGGTTCTAAGCCGCGGCTTCCCCTGGGAAAATTCTTGGGAAGATGTTATCAAACACTTCCAATCCCTCAATGAGACCGTGCATCCATATGGTCTTGGTTTTCTGTCATCTTTTGTGCAGGCTCGAGCTCGAAAGAGATGTGCGACCCCGAAACTTCATTCTTGGTGGAAATGGAGCAATTCTATGCTCTCTTCTACGCTGGCCGGTTGGTCGAAAGAAGGCGGGCGTGACGCTGGTACGGACGGCAAGAAGTGCCTCTGCTAGGTTGAATGGCTCTGAGTAGAGGTTCATGACCATATCTCGAAACAGCTAAGGGCGAGCCATTTGATACACCTCATGGCAGGCCCTCGGCGCGAAAGCTGCGGGTTTGGACGACTTTAGGACGGGGATTTGGGGAAGAATGAGCAAGATAAGCTCGTTAGGGAGGCTTTCTAGAAGTAATGCCGGCTGCTGTCACGGTATTGTTGGTTATATAATATGTTCTTTGTGGAATAGATTGACTCTTACCATTGTTGGACCTTGTGTGGAACTTGTGGAGTACTCTGGTGTGGTGGTCTTGAGTGAGAGGATCAGAGGACACTAATATCCTTGTAGCTCATAAAGTACCTCACATAAATGACACTTTGGACAACTTTGTATCTATGAACCATCGTATACAATAGTTGGAACCAGTCATACTCGATATATGTTATAATTATAGTATATACATTTTGATGACCTGTAGAAGAGGGCTATCTGGATGAGAGACGAAGAAGTTGAAAGTGTGTGGTGGATGATGATCTACTAGTACTAGCAGTAGTAGAACAAAGGGGGGAAGCTATTATGCCAGTAGCAGTAGTACTAACTATTATAGGCCGATCTCAAATACCTGAGGCATGCACCTCATATACTATTCTTTCTTACGTTCTTTGTAGACATCAAGATGGACGTGACTATCCATTGGACGAATGAGAAAGGTGAAGGGTATATAAGAACAACTTTTGCTATAGTTTTAGACTCGCTGTATAACCCCCATGCTTCTATGTACGATGTTCATTTTGATTTCCCAGCATCTAGCAAAAAGAAAAACCCGAATCATGAAACAAACAATATTCAAAACGGCCGGAACACAAATCATTATCCAAAGAAAAGGAAAAGGACGAAGACAGAATGGAAAACGCCCGAGAGAAAAAGAGGGTCTGACTTCACAGACCAAGCAAACAAAATCATCACTATTCATCCTCTACTGCCATCGATATTCATGTACTATCATGGCATACTAACCCATAGAAGGACCCCTAATCCGTCCGGGAGTTCGCGATATTCAAAACAAGAATATCCGTGGCACCGACCTTAATCAAGTCATCCATGACGGTAGCAATGCGCTTCTTCTCCACCATCGAAGAGACGGCCACCCACTCAGGCTCCTCAAGAGCAGTGATCGTGGGGGCACGCTTGCCGGGGGTAATCTTGGCGGCAACGGGCAACTCAGTGCGGGGGATATTGTATTGGCACAGAACGAAACGCTGAGCGGTAATGACACCTCGGATACGCGCGGCGATCAAGTTGAGGAGGTCTGACTTGGAGTTGCGGGATTTGACGAGGACGGCGGTGCTCTCGACGACGGTATCGATGGCCTTGAGGCCGGCAGCCTTCATTGTTTCACCGGATTCTGAGGGGAGGAATTAGTAAATCGCAATCTCCAATAGAAGCCCAAGGCTATTGCAGCTCGGAATGGGGGATCTAGGATTAAAGGTTCAACGTACCAACAAGATCGACAATACCATCCGCAACGCCCAGCGCGCAAGCAGCCTCGACACTGCCGCCAACATACTTGATCTTGGTCTGCAGCTTGGAGCCCGGCGCAACACCCTCCAGCTTAGAGAAGAATGCGTCGGACAGCGCGGTGAAGCTGGTCACGACGTTGCGACCAACCAGCTGGGAAGCATTGGTGATGTCGCCCTTCTCCGGGACCTGGACCTGGAGCTTGCAGCCGCCGAAACCGAGGTCTAGGATCTCCTCAACGCCGGAGATCTCGCCAGCGGGCAGGGTAGCATCGTGCTCGGCGACCTGGTCGCGGCCAGTGATACCGATATCAACGCGGCCCTCACCGACGAAGGTGGGGATGTCGGCGGCGGGCAGGAAGATCAAGGCGATGGGGAGGTTCTTGACGAGGGCAATGTCGAGGCGGGTTTCGCGACGGAACTGAACGTCAGAGCCGGCGAGGAGATCGAGGGTTGCTTGTTGGAGACGGCCCTCTAGAGAGTGTGTTAGTAATTGGATTCGATGGTTGGTGAATGACTGCGCCCGCGCGGAGGTGGGAGAGCAGTGTTTAAATTGGGGACGACTTGCTCTTTGGCACGGCGAAGAGGAGTCTTCCTTCGAGGCTGAATGAGGTGTTAGCGGTGGAATGGTATAGCTTCTTTGTTGGAGTGACTCACTGGTTGACGAGATCCATTGTAGCGGGGTGCGGGGTGGGAATTGGTCGTGAAAATTGAGAAGGGGAGGGGAATGAAGGTGGAGGGAGGTAGAGAAAATCGTGTGAATCAGTCAGTTACGCGACAGGGGGAAGTGGCTTGCAATTGAGGAATGGTGAAGTGAGGAGGGGAGCTTGTTGCGGCAGAAATTGGAGGGGCAGCCGATGCCGGCCGGTGTACCGCAGTAGAAGGCAGAGGCGGAGCCAGTGACAGCAGTGGACGACACACGTGTAGATAAAGAGGGGAATAGGAAGTGAGTGAGTCAATTGAGTAAAGGGAATACAATTGAACCCTTTCAAGTGAATTAAAATGAATATACTCCAATTTTATCCTGCTAAGTAAAAGTATTGGAAGTTAATCTCTACCAAAGTCTACTACGTTGACCCTAGTTCTGCCTGACAAAGAAGGCGGTAAGGCGGTAAGGCAGTCAGGTGTCAACCCCACTACATGAGTCAGCAGCTCCCGTCATGTGACTTTGAAATTCCTGACTCAGCTCTGCTGACTCATCCTGCTGACTCACACTTCTGCCTGCCGGGTCAGGTGTCGACAGCCCTGAGCCCTCGCGTAATTTGGAACCCACACAAGGCAAAATCATCTTCAACCACCAACTTCCGTCTACCCCGAAACTACCAACCTCGTTCGAGCTCACCTATCCTCTCCAAAATGGATTCCGCAAAGCAGCCCGTCAAGCTCGTCAAGGTGACCCGTGTCCTCGGCCGCACCGGTACGTCTATCCTCCAGCTCTCAGCACCGCAAATTTCTCCCACAAATTCGAATTCGACCTCCGCCGGGCCATTGCCCTCCAACGATCGCCGATGGCCCGGATAATACTCGAATTTGGAATCGCGACTCTTCAAAAGGCAGTGAAAGGCTAACTTTTGTTCGATCAGGCTCCCGTGGTGGTGTCACCCAGGTCCGCGTCGAGTTCATGGACGACACTTCCCGTTCCATCATCCGTAACGTCAAGGGCCCAGGTATGCGATTCGATAAACCCGGTGCAATGCAGTGTCCAGAATTTTCAAAACGTCCAAGAAGAGGAGGAATCACAAATCACCATAGAAAAACAAATGACACCGATGTCACATTTGAGCGGCGGACCAACAAATCATGAAATGCGGAATTTTGGATATTGGAAATTTTGGACACCCGCAATCCCACCAACATCCCACCATCACCACACACAACCCCGCTAACCCACCTACAGTCAAGGTTGACGACATCCTCTGCCTGCTCGAGTCCGAGCGTGAGGCCCGCCGTCTCCGTTAAAAATCCCCACCAATTCACTCGCGCCATGTCTTTCGTCTCTCTTCGTCTCTCACATATCCCTCTCGTCCGGTTTCATTGATCGTTCTTCGGCCAAAACTGTGTCCCACGCTTTTTCTTTCTTGCCGTATCTCTGACTCCCCGACCCCCTCCACCTCAACCGCCGCGCCGCCCATTTGCACTCGCCTCTTTGTCGTTTCGAAAGCGTCCTTCTCCGACTTTTTGATGCTCCATCGGACGTGGTGTTAAATTCTGGGTGGATGGACTTTATGAAATAGGAAAGGGGCTTTTACACCCCCTACTCCGTTTTCAGAAAAGTTCCTGAAGTCGATCTGGACTCCGTACGGGAGAGAGAGATGGAGAGAAAACGAGCAGATTCAATTTTTAAAAAAGACCCTGTTGATATGAGAAATGAAATGAGGTTGCGCGATCGCTGCTTTTGTGGAATTGTGGGATTGGTTAGGTCTGGTCTGGTCTGGTCTTGGTGTTTTAATACATTTACGCGTCCAATTTGGCGTGTGTGCATGGGCTCAATGCGACAAACGAGGTTGTGATGTGCATTTCTTCTTTTCTTCGCTTCGAGCGATTCGAACTTAGAAAGAAGCCGAGACTCGAACCAGGTCTGGCCGACAAAAAGAACAATGGAATCCAAAAAAATTTGAAAATCCGGTTCTACCATGTCGAAATGGTAATCCGTAGCGCCTGGCGAGTCCTCGGTGTAGATTCTACCTACTTGTCGTAGATAACTGTGCTTCAACTGATACTCCGAGTTGATACTTGCAAGTTCCCGGTGTTGATGTCACATTCGTTGAATAACCTTTCGGGTTAGTCATGACCACCGGAGCAGCACTTCGTATAAAACCTAGAGTTGACGACTGCAGGATACTTCACTCTGGACATCTGGAAAGGAAAGGAACAAGGGCCTTGAAAAAACTTGAACACACTCCTAGTATTCTACTTATTCTACTCCCTATCTTCCAAGGTCAATTTAAGCTCATACGACACAATGGACAAAGATCAACCGGTATGTGCTAGCTCCCCGACACAGCCGGGCCGACCAGTATGAACCGAGGGATATCCTGAATCCAATAGTGCCCGGTCAGATATCGTCGAGCCATGGCTCAACCTCGGGATAAAAATAAATAATCATCACTGGTCTTAAGTATATACTAATAACTACGCAGAAGAAGATAGTCACCGCAGAGGAATTCAAAGAAGCACGGAAACACCTCCTCAACCAAGAAAAAGCATCAACCCACCTTCTCCAAAAGCTCGCCGAAAGCCGACGCAACCTACCCATGGTCCAAATCACCAATCCCGCCAGATTCAAATTCGACACACCCAGCGGCGAAAAGACACTCCTTGACCTCTTCGAAAACCGCAAGCAGCTAATAATCTACCACTTCATGCTTGCCCCGCACGAGAAAGCCGGGTGTGTGGGCTGTTCTCTGTGTATGGATCATATCCCCCCGCTGAGCCATTTACATAGCAGGGATACATCCTTTGCGGCCGTGGCAACTGCACCTATCGAGGAGGTTACTGCGTTTGGCGAGCGGATGGGGTGGGAGTTCCCGTTTTATAGCTCTGCCAAAACTCATCGGGCTTGGGAAGAGGCTGAACGGGATGGTGAGGTGATTACTTGGAAGCCTGGGAACGGGTATTTTGGTCTTTCTTCGTTTTTCAGAGAGGGGGATGAGGTCTTTCATACTTATGAGACTTCTTCGAGGGGGTTGGAGATCATTCTTTCGACTTATCATCTTCTTGATATGACTGCTTTAGGAAGACAGGAGGTTGGGAATGGGATGGGGAAATTTCGGCTACATGATGAGTATTGAGGTTGTGGAGTGAATTTCAATTGATTTTTATTCAAGGTCCAGTATCGTTTTGTTTTTCTTGGGGGACTCGGAACAAGCAGGGGGTAGCAAGTACGGAAAGAATGATTATAACTGGTATAAAAGTGGAATCGATTAAAGCAACGGAATTATCGATCTGTACTGACATGGCCTCGTAACGCCTCCAAATTTTCAACGTAGCGCAATATAATGAGATCGTTTCTGCCATCTTGTTCCGTTTCCATTTCTGCAAGCTTGTCGAGGAACGGCTTTGCTTCATTCAGCCTCCCTTGAATATGGTAAATAGTCACAAGAGTGTTGAAAGCAAGAATTTGCGATAACATGTCCTCCTGGAGCTCTTCGTGGTTTTCCTCTCGAAAATTCTTTTCCAACGCCTCCTGCGTGTTTTTCAATACCGACTCAGCCTCATCGAATAGAGAAAGAAGGCAATAGGCGTACCCTAGCTTGGAGGAATATCTAATGGTGGCTGAGTGCTGTCCTCCCATCACTCTGTGGCAGTTCTCGACGTTTTTCTCCAGTATCGGTATAGCATCTTGTAATTGACCTTGTGAGAGGAAGAACTCAGCCAACTCAGCCGAAGACTCTATTGCAAGTTTATGTCCGTCTCCTAGAATTTCAAGGTAACCGGAATTGGCTTGGAAGTAAAGTTTCTCGGCCTCCGCAATATGTCCTTGTTTGTTGTATGTCCTCGCCAGAGTATGGCGCACGTCATGCGTGCTGATATTTTCTTTCCCAAAAAGCGCCTCGCAATAATTCAGTGTCTGCTCTTGCAGTACCGCAGCTTCTCTATATCGCCCTTGGACAAAATACAAATGGGCCAGTGTAGTCGTTGAGCCCAAGGTGGCAGGGTCGTGTTCTCCAAATTCTTTCATCGAGCTCTCCCTCGCTCGTAATGCTAGGTCTTCGCCTTCGCTGTAACGACCTTGCTGGCAGTAGATCTTTGCGAGATAATGCATGCAAATAATAGTATCATGTCCACTTTCCCAGGATTTGCTTGATGTTCTCTCTACCGCTTCTTTCAGTACTAGCTCGGCTTTCAACTGCTGTCCTGTAAGATGATAAAGAACCCCAAGTGAGTACATGATATCGACCTTAGTACCTTCCTTTTCTGAAAACTCGCAATCCGCTAGCGTAGTCTCTAGGATACTCTGGGCATCTTTGTATTGAGCCGCTGAGACCAGGGCTGCTCCCATCGTAGCTGAGCTTCGAAGGGTATTGTCGTGCTGGGGACCAAAAATGCTCTTCCTTGCCTCCAATGCTTTAAAGGCCATTTTAACGCCATCTTGATAATTATAGTTTACGGTAGCATAAGCTGCTCCTCGGTCCATCAAGCAAGCCCACATTTCCAAATCTTCCAACGAGTCTGGGCGGTGATCGAGCGCCGACTTGACATGAGGGAAAAGCCCCTGGCGTAGTGTCCATTCATAGTAGGTACTCTCAGAGCTACCAAACTCATAACTGATATTTTCAATGAATTGATTTCGCCATCGGGACATTTGACCACGTTGCTCAAGCCATAACCGTGTCGCAAGTTGCACTAGCGAATGCATTTGAAAGGTATGTGCATCTTCAGTTGAGGATATGAAGGAGAAATCCTTCAGTATGGCGATATCCTCTTCAAGCTCATAATCCGCATCGGATTTTTCATCGCTATCTATTGAATCTCGTCGCCTCTTTCTGGAATTCCTCTCTTTTACCCTTTCTGCGCCAGAGAAAGTTCGCAGTGCACTCTCAACAATGCCCTGACGATCGAAAAAGCTCATGAGAGAGAGAAGATCTGCGGCAGAGGCTCTGGTCTGCCGAATGTGTTCGAACGATATTTTCCAGGTAATCAGAATTGAGTTTGAGGCTTGTTCATCACGTGAAAGACCTGACCCTTCATGCTTGAGAAGTTCTGTTTTGTTGCGATCATGTTTCCGAATATAATCGATATACTTTAGGACTGAACGTCTTGACAGTCGGTTCTTGATATATGCCCCAGCTTGAACGATTGCCAAAGGCATGAAATCGAGCGTTCTGCAGAGTTCTTCGATGCCCTCTGCGCTAGATTGAGTTCCGAGACTGGCCCGCATGAGAGAAGATGCTTCCGAGCTGTTCATCAAATCCACGGTAACGATGCTGGACTCCCTGGCCAATCTCGAAGCCACACTCGAACTCCGAGTCGTAAACAAAATACTCCCGTGTGGGACGATAGGTATAAAATGCAAGAGAGAGTCACCTGAGACTCCCGCATGGCTGAAGCCATCAATCCGAGAACCCAAATTTTCGTCCGATAGCGTGTTTTGAGACCTGAAAACCAAAGGCTTGCGAAGATGGCTATCATCGTCGACATTATCCAAGATAAGAACCCAGGGTCCGTGTCTTTCATCGCAGAGCCATCTTTGCACAAGTCGAAATATGTCGGCACTGGGGCTCTGGCTACCTGGTATCCTGACCCTATCGGCGAGCCTTTGAAATCCTTGTTCAACCCGTGCTGCATTACTAGCATGGATCCAAAATACCCATGTATGAGGAGAGGAGTCGCGTAATCGATAAGAGCATTCAATCGCTAATTGTGATTTTCTTTCAGAATGTCAGTGGTACAATCAGGTGAGCTTCAGATCGATATCACGAACCCAATACCACCCAAGCCAACAAGAGCCACTCTCTCCGCCGGTAGAGAGAGCTTGTCTCGGATATCGTTAAGCAAGGCCCCACGCTCAACGAAGTCTGGATCTCGGGGAAATGGAACCGTAGATAGTGGGTTTGGACTTGATTCTGGTTGTTCTGTGGTAGAAAGTGGTCATCAGCTCAGCCCGCAGCCGCCATCCCAATCTGATACTGCGAACCTACGGCATGGTAGTGGACTGGACCACGATTGATCCCTATCTGAAGGCTCGTATTCCCGCTTCCAAAAGATATGTTGGACATAATGGAGACCGCGTAGGCTAAGCGAGCTGGAAAAAAGAGGTTGAGAGAGCGTTCATCAGCTGCACTTTGCATTTGGCCCCTCGAGCGATAGTCTGGGCGTGGCGGGGCGGGGCAATCTATTTGGTATAGCGTATGTATCATACAGGGATTCTACAGCATGAATGTCTCAAGCCCAATCCTGACACAAGGTGTTCGTCGCCTTTGGTAGCCTTAGGGCCTCGGGCATCTACTGAATGACGCCCAACTTGAAGCCCTGGAGGTGACTACTAGTATTGGTATCTAGTGATAAGTTCAATATACTCCTGCTTTGCCATTCAAGTTGCTATCCAAACTCCAGGAAAAGCCCCCATATATAGTAATGAACCACTCGATGCTGCTTATTTTTTGATAAAAAACATCTAGAAACACCCATGCCCGAAATAATGTACAATGGTAAGATAAATGCAAGGCGAACGTAAGGCTAAACAAGCTCAACACTCGCCATCAATCGATCAAGCAAATCATCATTAACACCACCCCCATCACCCTCGTCCACAATCTTCCCAACAGCCCCAACCAACCCAGCAACCCTCTTCCTCCGAATAGACTCCTCAAGCTCCGAACTCTTCCCCTTCGCCACATCCAACACAGAAGCCGGCAAATTCGCCAACCTCGCAACATTCAACCCATAACTGCGATGCGCCACACCTTCAGAAACCTCATACAAGAACGTAATCTCCTCATCGTCCTCAACGCCAGACTCCGTAAACCGCATATGCACATTCCGCAACTCCTTATCCGGAAACGACTGAGCCATCCGCGAGAGATGCTGATAATGCGTGATAAACAGTGTCAACGACCGGATCGAGCGTACCATGTAATCCAGTACAGCCTGTGCAATAGCGACACCGTCATGCGTGGATGTTCCGCGACCTAGTTCGTCGAGAATGACCAGCGAGCGCGGCGTAGCTTGCTTGAGAATATCTGCAGTTTCGGACAATTCGACCATGAAGGTTGATTCGCCGGCAAGCATGTTATCGAATGCGCCCATACGCGTGAACACCGCGTCTAGGAGGCCTAGCCTTGCCGAGGCGGCGGGTACGTATGAGCCTATTTGGGCCATTATTGCGATTAGAGCTACCTGGCGCACGTAGCTTGATTTTCCGCCCATATTCGGGCCTGTCACGAGCAGGGCGCGTGTGCCTTCGCTTTCCAGGTTGGTGTCGTTTGGTACGTATGCGTCTGTTAGGATGCGTTCAACCATTGGGTGGCGGCCTTGTTCGACGTGTAGGCAGGGTTCGTCTGTGAATTCTGGTTTGGCGTAGCCTGGTTGTTGGGCTATGGTTGCGAGGGAGAGGAGGCAGTCCAGCGTGGCGAGGGACTGGACGCAGTCTCGGAATGATTGATATTGGGTTGCGATATCGGCGAGGAGGGACTTGAAGGCTTTGTCGCAGGCTGCGGCGAGTGCTTCTTTGTGTTGGTCTCGTTGGCGGATCATTTGGATGACTGCTGGTGTGTGGAAACGGGAGACCTTTTTCGTGCCGCTGACTTTGACCCATGATGCTGGGATTTTCCGGATGGCGAGGGAATTGTTTTCGATTTCGATGAGGTATTCAATTCCGGCAACTGTGACATATTCGATTTTCTTCCGGCCTATTTGCTCTTCGGCTACGGTGAGATGTTCTTGTAGATCGTGCTCGATGCTGGCAATGCCACACTTTTGATCGCTGATGTCTTCGGTCTCTTCTTCCTCTCGGAAGAAAGCATATTTATCGTCGCTTCGAGCAGCATGCATGTTTATTTTGTCCAAGAAGCGAGTGACATCTTCTTGGATAGTAGGGAGGGAGGCAATGGCTTCACTAATGAGAGTCGAGTCAAAGCCTGCGTCGGCTGGTGACTTTATCTCTGAAAACTCCATTGCGATTGTCTGCATGGTTTGCAGAACAGTGAGAAGCTCTGGTCGAGTACACTGCATTCACTGGGTTAGGACAAACTGCCTTTCTTGAGAGAAAAACAAGGGTATCACTTACCTTCCCATAGTATATACGAATCAAGCTCTTCTCCAAGTCACTCTTGATCTTACCCAGTAACCTCTTGACACGCTCCACAGGAACCGCCCGCGCAGGGTTTATCAACTCTTGCACGCCATTTGTGCGTTCCTCCAAACGCTGCCTATCAAGCAAAGGCCGTCCAACCCAATTTCGAAGAAGTCGCTGCCCGAACCGCGTCTGCGTCCGATCCAGTGTCCAGAACAAACTACCCTTGGCAGAGTAATCGTTCTGATTCTGGTAAATCTCCAGACTAACCAGTGTATTCCCATTCAGCAACATATGCGATCTCGCCGAGAAAGGCTGGAAGTACTTCGTCAGATCAAACACATGTTCTAACCCATACTCGGTCATATGCTCAATCATCGAAGAAAGACAAATCGTAACATTCTCCGGCAACCCGAGAACATTCTGAAGCAACTTCGCCGCAAGCGCATCCTCCTCCTCACCCGTAGCATTCATCTTACCAGCATAAAAGCCCGAGACATGACTATGCGCCTCCGCAGCCGCAGTCTTCTTCTTTCCCATCCTTTCCAACCTAACCGCATCGCCAAAAACATTCATCTTACTCCCAGATAAATGCCGCACAAGCTTCTCACTTGCCTTCGACATCTCGCCCACAATCAAAATCTCACACGGTGCAATATGCAAAAGCCGTGTCTCGATCTCACTGCGCATAAACCCGTCCTCGAAATCGTCGTAGATCACATCACCCGTGTTCGGTTGCACTGCGACAATTCCAACTTGTACCCGCTCATCATTGCCCCAGCCCTTCGCATTGTTCTCCGTAATACAGAGCATGTACCCTGTAGCTGGTGATGCACCACCAGCCGCAGGCGCGGGGCCCTGCAATCCCTCCACATCGTCGATATAAGTACCCTTGGTGTAGAGATTGGTCAACTTGCGCACGAATGGTGCATTGCGATTATCGCCTGCAGCTTTGAGCGCGGCCGTCTCGATCTGCCTCACAACGCCAACCTTGTGGCCTGCCGTAATGAGCCGCTTGACATGGACATGCAACCTGTGCACGGGAATACTCGCCGAGGCAAAGCGGTCGAGGTGTGCTTCGGACGGATCTGGAATGGGTCAGCAATGAACTAGAGTTCCCTTGTAGTGTATGTCGCAAATCGGAGAAGGGACTCACGCTCATCGAACCGAAACTTCCCCGGTATACAAACGATGCTAAGTTCCTTCGCCGCAACGCGCGCATCATCTCCAAAAAAGCGAAACTTATACCCAACCTCAATAACAAGCACCGTATCCAGGTGTTTGCGCTTGATCTCGATAACTTGTTTCTCCATGGGTGTAAGTTTGCTCCCGCCCTTCTTGCCTGCTTTGCCTTTTGTCGGTGGTGGAGGGGCCGGTTCGTCTTCTTCCTCGCCTTCTTCTCCCCCTTCCCCCACGCCGAGTCCATCGCCGGCATTGGTGGGGGCGGCCGTTCGCCCAATTCCAATCAAGCAGTCTGCTCCTCCTAATTTCCGGACGAATTTCTGGTGTAGTTTCTCTTTTTCTTTCCTTCGTTGGACGTCTTCGGGGTCTTCGTCTTTTGAAGGTGCAATGGCTGGTGAGCTTTGGAATTTGAAGATCTCGGTTCGTTGGCTGCTTTTCTCGGAGGTCTGGGAGGTGGGTGGGAGGGGTTGAATGATGTTTTTCGAAACGGAGATTGCTTCTTCCTCTTTTTCTTCGGGATCTTTGGTCGGGCCATTCAAGTTGGAGGCGGAGGCGGAGGTGACCCTAGCACGCTTAGAGGGCCGAACCACAATGTCGTCATCCTCCTCGTCTTCTTCTTCGCGAATGGAGTTCGTGTTTGCCGGCTTCTCCTCTTCCGGTGAAGCTTGTCTCTTCTTAGGCCGTTTTTCCTGGGTCGTGTTGGTCGTTTCGGAGGGTGTTCGTGGAGAGGACTTTCCGCCAAAGAAGCTAGAGATGGTTGCTTGCTTCCGCTTCAGGGACGGCGATGGTGCCGAGGATTGTGAGGAATGGGGCGCCATTGTGCCTGTGAGCCCTGAACCCTGATAGCTAGAAAAGTACACCAGGGGTAGTGGGTTTCTTCGAAGCCAAGCTGCGAGGTCAAGATGGAGCCCCCAGTTGACTCCGTAGTCGCCGAGCTTCGACGCGTTTGACGCGCGGAGGCGTTAATTGGCTGCTGACTAAGATGCCCTCACTAGTTAACTAACTAACTAGTCAGTTATCAGTACGAAGTATACCTTATGGATACTCGAAGTTCGAGCGAATTAATCATGCCGCAAAATATTAATACAGAGGCTCATCACACTACATACAAAGCATAATGCTTGTGCTGTGAAGAAATACACATAAAAACAAAGTCCCACCCCCATAATCCAGTCTCCAGTCTCCGAAACTCGATTTTCCCCCCAGGGTCGATAACAATCTCCAATCCCCCCAACCCTTACCCTAAGCATCAATTGATAATAACACGTCAGATACACGCGCTTCATAAAAGAACAGAAGCAAATCAAAAATCAAAAATGAAAAATGAAAAATGAAAAATGAAAAATGAAAAGAACGTTGAGGTGCAGCCAGCTCGTGTATAGTCGTTTGGCTTAGCTCCTCACGATGCACAACAATTGAGCGTGATCGACAACCTCATTCAACCTTAGCCCCGTACTCCGTCTACTCTGCGCCACCAGCCAGATACAGCCGGGCAAATTCCTGGTGATCCTCCTCCGAAACGGTCGCTTCCGATGATTGCGCTCGATGCATGTTCCAGCCGGTATCAGCTGCAGAGAAGTCGTCATAGCAGCCGTCTCCAAGGAAACTCATGCCCCCGGTCCTGAAGGTCGGGGCAACCAATGGATTGCACTGGAAAGCACACTTGCCATCGACTTCCTCCTCGTCCTTAACGAAGAAAAATTCGGGTGGGTAGTTGGGCTGATTCATGCCAGTTCGCTTGGAGAGTGGAGAGTCCCAACCGCCAATATCCATGCATCCGTGTGGATTTAGAATTGGCTCGATGTTCTCCTTCTCCTGGATTTCCCGGCCATCACTCTTTCGTCCGGGTTTCTGGTTCTTCGGGGTGTTTCCCCGGTGATCCAACACGAGCCGTGCTGGAGTCAACGTGTCCTGTGTCGGATGTTGCTTGGAACGCTGCCGACCTCGGAAAGCGTCCTTGATGTCGTGATCGGAGTCTGCAAAAATATGGAAGCCGCTCCGCGGTCCCTTTGCGCGATTTGCAAAGGCCTGAACAGACAGCTGGAAATCCTGATCATCTTCGACGTAAGATGGCCTGATAGCTGTCGAGCGCTGTGAACGGCGGCGAGGCGTTGCGGCAATCTGAACAGACTCGCGATTCTTGGAGGTACCGACGACTCCCTTCTTCCCGACGCGTTTTCCAATTGGCAGGTTAGGGTCATTCTGGCCAAGGGGTCTTCTCTTCTTGGAGCGAGGCGGACGCTGTTTGGGGATGGGCGTCTCGCCTTTCAGTGGAGTCTGGTTTTCATCCACATCGCCGGAGATGAAACGTTCTTTCAGCAAGTCGCCCTCGGGGGAGAAGATCTGCTCAGTGGGCTCCACTAGAAGTGATGTGATCTCCATGCGTTTGATAACGGTACCGTCTTTCTTCTGGTTGCGTCTGCGTCGCATTTGGCCAGTTGCTGAATCGAAGATATCCATTCCGGGCCACAAAATACCCTTTAATCTGGACATTTCATCTGATCGTAGTTTCTCGGCTTCAGTCATGGCGTCTTTATGGCGCTCAGGGTTTGATTCGTCATCTGCGTCGAGTAGAAAAGGGTCTAGCTTGTCCTCATCGAGTGGCTTCTTGGACGCGCAGTTTCGCTTGGGTCGACCTCTGGCAGTGTTGGGTGTGACTGGAACGAAAATTGGGTCCATGAGGCGCGGATCCAGGTAGACTGGTAGTTCGTCGTGAGGCGGAGGGGTGACGATGGATTTCTTGACGCGACAAGACCGTTTGGCTGGCGGCTGAGAATAGACTTCGTCATTGTTCGACTGGGACTTCCGCTTGTTCTTCCGTTCATCTGTGGCAGTTATTCTTTCGGAGAGAAGAGCTGCGAGATTGTTTTCTTTGAACCAAACGTCGTATTCCTGCAACAGTTGAGTAGCATTCTCATCTTGGTGGCTGCGGACTTGAAGTTTGAAAGTGTTGGAGAGGTGGCCCTTTGAAGAAACATGGGTCAATAGGTGAGAAACATCGCTGAACCGAGGATGCCCGGGGCAGATGGTGCAGTTCAAATTGGAGGCGTCCATTGGTCCAATTGGGGGGATTGGATGATCCAATCCAGCATGCGAATGCAAGCGAGACCAAGTCGGAGATCAAGATATCAAGTCCGAATTGAACGAACAAATGACCAGAAAATGAATAATAAGAGCGACAGACGGAAGAAGACACGTCGGATGGTGAGAGAACAGAGTTGAGCGGAGGGTTTGTTGTGATTTCTCTTGTTGTGGTCAAATGGCAGCCTCGAGTGGTGGTGACGAGGAAGGCACGCAGCAACCCAAGAACGGGGAAGGTGCAGCCCTCAACCTGCAACCTCCAGACAGGGAAGGAGCGACCCCAACATGTCTATACCTTAACCTTAACTATCGTACAGATCAGTCAGATTATAGAAATGAAACTTGAAGTTTTGAACTTTGAAGCTTGGATTGAGTTGTCATATTCAAAAGTAGGCTATGCTAGACGATATGTAAAAATGCAGATGTAGATAGATATGTGAATGTGCCACGATGTCTTAACAGCCTTCAGGCAATTGTGGGAGGGTATGAAGCGGAATAAGTCAAAGTGGAGATACTCTCCTCCCACATTGTATCCCATGATCCATGGAGCAAAAGAATCATGAGTTATTAGATTGTGGGAGGGATGGTCCAGAGGACGAATGATTTCAAATGGTTGTCATGAGAAGCATGAAATGAGGTATGAAAAACTGATCACCTGGCAAAGCACCGAGCAATCACCGATTTGGGCATACAACTGGGGTGGTGTTAGTTTTAACTCGATTGCAAAATAAGTTGGTGAGGGGAGAAGGGCGCCACGTACTATACTGGATCTACTTCCTGCAGTCCCTCCACTACACCAAGCAGACTCAGGCCAGCCAGACCGAAGTTGGTGTGATAGACATCAACCATGTTTCCTGGTCGGTCAGCAAACCCACCGGCTTCGGGGTCCTGGATCCAAATGGTTAGACAGAGAGACCAAAGAAACAAAGCTGTGACGAGGGAATTGTGTACTAACCTGGCACTGCAAGACAAAGGCAGAAAGCTTCTGGCGATCAATCCAGTCCAGCCGGTCGATCATGGCTAAGCTTGAACCAACCCACCAAGTATAGCATGCATCAACGAGCTTCTCCGGACGTCCATTGAAACCGCCGTTGTCAACCTGTCGTTCACTGAGCCAAGCTCCGAGACGGTCCTTGTTCACCAGATCCAGACGGCCTGCAATGGAGAGAGCGCCAATGCAAGTGAACACCTGGCCTGCATGAGACTCGGTACCGGGGGAGATACCATAGGCACCATCAAAGTTCTCGCAACTCTGAACATAAGTGACAGCCTTGGACACATCGACAAGGTCCATGAGACCGAGCAGTGAGAGCGCATTCAGGGCACCATAGAGGAACCGGGTGTCGGTTTCACCCCATTGGTCTCCCATGAATGAGCCATCATTCTTATTCTGCAAACTGGCAATGACTATAACCGTTTAGTACAAAGGGGAACAGTAGAGGGGAGAAAGTCATCTGCGACAAGGGAAGTGAATCGTACAAGACGCAACTTTCTGTTTACCACCACGGCCCTGTTTCTCCAGCTCGTCCACAGCATCAATGGTGACCAGGATCTGGACCGCGGATACAGTGTAGAGCATATGAGCATCATGGCCTGGGGCAGCTCCGAAGCCTCCATTGTCCCTTTGGCAGGAAAGAACAAAGTCGATGGTTTCTTGGCGAGGCAAGGCATCGGGTCGGCCGAGGAGATGCAGCGCTGTCAATCCCCAGTATATGCCATTGAGACGCAAGTGCTCGGTCAGCCAGTATTGCAGCTCATCCTTGCGCTATTGTCACCGTCAACGGATTGTCCATAAAGTGGACCACCGCCATGAAAGAGTAGGACGCACAGTATCCAAGTTTTTGATGTACGCCACATGTTTCAAGGCGTGCAGTTCCTGATCTGATGAGGAACCTGAGAGGCCACCGGCCCTACCAGGACCGTGTGCCAAGGACATTATATGGTTTGCGGATGATGATGTGGAAAGCGAGGAGACCAGTGATTGGGCGAGGGGTGACAGGTTAGTAATTGCGGGACACCGACAAAGAAAAAGAAAAAAGACTGTCAGGGTTAATGATATCCGCGCTCAGATCATGCTGTCATTGAGCGAAGATGCATGAGCGGGGGGGAGCTTTCAAGGGCAGTTCAGAGCCGCGACGCTAGACTAGGATCAACCGAGTTCAGGCTGGTCTTTTGCCAATGGTTGCCAATGGTTGCCCGCGAGGCAAATTGTGGCTTGGAGCGAGGCCAAATCGGGCCAGTTTTGTGTGTTTGTGTGCACGTGAGAGCACGTGAGTAAAACTGGCACATGACTTCACGTGCCTCTCTACTATCAGAACTGGTCACATGATTCATGCCACTGCCACCCCCGTCAGGCCAGCAACCTTGGAAGGCTGAGCTCCACTTGTCTTTGAAAATCCACAATGTCCAACTCCACATACGCCACAATCCTGTCCCCCTGAGGTCGCACTGTACACTGCACCGTGCACCCAAATCCCCCGCTAGTCTCAGATCGGCCATGCCATGTTTCAGAAAGGACCACCCGGAATGCCCGTGCACCGCCATGTCGAAACACATGGAAAGGCAGGCAGAAGAATTCGCCCTGAATATTCGACGATGTGGACACTCGAGGATGAGAATAGAATCTAACGAGGAAATCACCGTTTTTAGCAACGCCCAGCTGTCTCCACCTCGCTTCCTCGTTCTCGCTGTCAAGTACTATTATGGGTGACCGCCTGGCAGTTCCTTGCAATCAATTACTGCCGATCCTGGATGCGCGCGATAAATATATATATATTAGCACCTGGGCATACTACATTACAACAAGCCGCTGCATGCGCCCGGGGAAATTGACTTCGGAATTGGAGCAGTATTCATGTGCTATCCTCCGTGATTAATTTCGATGAATCCCATGCATGTGCTTATATAGTACAGGCCCAGATGGCTGATGGCTGATGTCCGGCAAGACCACTGCAATTGTTACAGAAGACGCCGGAGTGCGGTGACAACCCCGGAATAACTCAGGCGCAGGCGCAGACGCGGATGCAGCGCAGCGCAGGGCAGACCGCACTTCCCCGACAGGCAATTGGAGCAGTGGCATGTTTGCTTAAAAAAGAGAACAAGGCCCACTCCAAGGCAGTGTAAATACGGAGCCAGTGTGGATGTGGATGAATGTGAGTGGGCATTGACTGAAACTCGGACCAACGATGCGACCAAGTGGAGGACGGGGCCCTCCTCAAGCGCCCGGACACGTTTTTGTCTGACGACTGCTACCCCTGATCCGATCCTGTCAGAATACGATACAGGAAAATAATGAATTGGAAGACCCCTCCTTATCGCACGTCCATGGAATAACGAATTGAACCTTGTCAATTAATGGGGATCAACTTGGTGATCAGCAGGAATTAACAATGATATTCATTTTCCCCATGCAACAACAGACGCTGGTTCGCCCGGCCGAATCGTCCATCGGTCGACCAGACAAGCACAACCATGGATTAACGACAGGTACAGAATGCACAGCGCAGATTTGTCAAGAGGGCTTACAATCTCCACTATGCTCTGGCTGATCGGCCAATGGTTGTGCTCAATGATGCGACACAAGACAAGCACATCATCCCGCCCATGGCTCTAACTGCTCGAACCAATGGTGACTGTGGAGGTCGATCGGTGTGAATTGTATGTATTTTGGGAATAGAGGTGAAAAAGGGCGAGGCAGTTTGCGATCGAATTAATGTACATGACACGGCGATAGTGGTGGAGTAGAACTCGGTACGAGTAATGCTGGCGCAAGAACTGTACAGTAGGACACCAACTCCGTAGGAATGGAAGTACCGGACCGAACGGACCCCAAAATGATTGACAAGTTAGACCACCGTTTTGTATCTCTACTTACACATCGGCAGATGATGTCGCGCACCGTCACTGTTGGCC
>JAVMSB010000354.1:0-30923 GCA_031761475.1 Penicillium pancosmium | reverse complement strand
CGATGGACGTAGGCGGGAGGAGCGGCGGCGGTCGCGGCGGGGCAGGGGGGTGCCGATCGCCATAGTTAAGGGCCCGCGGGGACGGTGGAGCCCGTCTTATAGGCAAAACAGAGCCATCCTGTGACACCGGGGCTGTGCAATGTAACCTGAGACAGGGTGTATATAGCAGGACACGCAGCGTCGATGCTATACTGACAATTTGCAGGTGAGCAGGAAACCCGCAGGACCCTAGGCGAAGAAGGCTCAGCAGAGTATTGACCTAGACAGCTTCGTAGCATAGTAGAATCACTCCTTTGGGGAAAGAGTAGGGACATCGATCCGAACACTATACCGCTGTGGACTAGATCATCACGGTGGTTCTGCTCCTGTACGGCTACCATTCTAGGTCAAGGAGCGAGAACGATATAGGAGTCGGATCCAGCAGCATTTTCCGATAAAATAAAAAGAGGAGTGGGTCGGGCTAAAGGCCAAGGCGCAGCGGTCGGTGGGGGCCAGAGAGCATAGAAGGGGGCGGCGATGAGTGCAGGATAGAGGAGTTGAGGGGGGAAAAATGAAGGTGAGAGGGGGACGAGAGGGCAGGCCGGGTCTTTTATGTCGGGGCGATGTAAAGCACAGGTTACAAGACAGTATATTGGGGCGCTAAACCGAAAAAGGCAAAACTAACCGCATGCAGTAATTCACAGGTCCGCCGTTATATGCCTTTCCTGACCACATCAGTCTGTCGCGTTCCCCCGAGATCCAGCCACATGTTGACTCCAGTCAGCAATACTTGTAGTCGTCCTGATCTCACTTGGAAGAAGCCTTGTATCTTGCTCTTCCAATGGAAATTTCCACACATCCGCTACCCGTTGATCCGGTAGATAGCCAGCATCAAGAGACCACTCTGCCTTGCCATACAACCTATATGGCTCGAATTCAAATTTAAAATGAGTGCTATTTGCGAGAGTATATTTCATGTACCTCAAGCATGGCATATGGCGAGCCGCATGGCCTAGGGAAATGAGAGTTCGGTGGAAATGTTCGTGATCGAAAATAGGCCGCATAATAAAGCCTTCCTCAAGGTCACATATAATGAACTCCCAGTCTTCGACTTCGTCAATTCTGAGTTGATCTTCAGGTATTGGATGGGTAACCCACTGGCCTATATAATGAGACTGTTAATAAGATAAAGGATGTGATTTCTCTTGCCTAACCGAACACTATTTTGCAAACGAGGGGGCACAACCGAGCAGTTGATGGTGAGTTGATGAACATACCCGATGGAAGTCTTGGAGGAACATCAGTTAGCTCTAAAACTTTTAACGAAGGCCAGTAGAGAGATTGGGTAGTCGGTGAGGGCTGGCTATCTGTATCCAAAGGAAATAGGAAATCTGGTGCAAGCGAAAGGTTGCGAATTCTTAATTCTCGGAGTGATAGACTCAAATGCAGAATATTTTGAGAAAGGAAATCGTTATCTGAAAGTAGAACATTCAAGCCAGGCATCATTTGCTTCCAAGGGCTTTCGTCCTGGTAACGGAGCTCAAAAATCTCCAAGCTATGTGGCATCGTCAAAAGACCGTTAGCCACAGCTACCAGAGTGTCAGTGTTTCGGCTCTTAAATATATTGCTGCCCTATTTTATGTAGGTATTCTCTTACCTTGACGCCTTGCTTGAAAGTATTCAATGTGATCTGGGCGAATATATTCATCTAGGTCCAGTATAATCTCTGTAAGACTTGTACAGCACTGAGCAATTTTCATGGCGGATCTGGCCCAAATTTGGGGGGAAGGGAAAGAGTCGTAATAAAAGAAAAGACGATCGATACACGCGACAGCCGGAAGAAAGGAGTGCCCGTTGTCTGGAAAACGTGCCCGATAGACAGGCACTGACCTGGTTCTTCCCTTCTTATACTCATAGTTATAGTCGCCTGCAAGGGCGAAAGCAGATGTGTGAGGCTCCTTTCCCTCTTCGCGACCCAACAACGCCAAGTCAAGTGAAAGGCGCAAATTGGGATCCCAGTGTGCGAGAGTTTCGAAGAGATCAACTATTGCCGACTGAAAGGCGATATCATTATTCTGACGGACAATGTTCTCGTGGTTGTATCCTTTTTGCTTGCGGTTTTGCCAATCCGGAAGGTCAATAGGCACCACAATGTAGTAGCTCAAATAACGGATCAGAGATCGTCGTGCGACCCTATTGCCAGAAGTCACTTTCTGAAAGTGACTCAAAGACATTGCCCTTCCACAATCTTCTTTACTGACACCATCGGCGCTAAAAACGTTGATCGGCTCAGAGTAAATGAGGGGCTCGAAACCGACCTGCCATTGACGGCAAACTCGAGTACAAGGAACCAGAGAGGCTTCTAATTCCTGCAGGTGCTCTGCAATCAGACATAATATCTCTGTAGGAATTTGGGGCGCCATGCTAGGACGGACTATGGAGATAGTGTTCCCGTGGTAAGTTTTGAGGGACTGATGCCCAGGTGGGTAAGCTAATTGGGTTGGAGTATGCTGGCGGTCGAGGGGTTGCTAGGATCACGGGGCCGCCCTGCCTCGCAACCGAGAGTGACCCAGGAAGCCTTCTAAGTGGGTATGCCAAGAATAAAGGAAAAAAAGCGCAAGGTTCCCCTGGACCTGCGTGTACATGGATACACAATAAGAGGGGCTGACAGTATAATCCCTTTCAATTTCGTCGCATTACTAGTGGAATCTTTAGCTCGTGACTTGTTTTTTTTTGTGAAAAATGCATGAAATACTGGTACAACTGGTCTTCCTATGTGTATTATACTTAGTAATACTACTAGTAGTACCTAGGTCTATACCTAAGTACTACATCTTGGATTCAACGAATCAAGCCCAGGTGCCAATGTCAAACTCCTAAAATTGTCTGCTAGAAATAACTTGAATTATTTATGCCCAGGTGGGACATCAAACTTGACTCAAAAGTTTTTAAATTGCCCTTTGAGAATATAAGAACCTTCTAAATACTTAGTAAACTAATCGTGATATTGGAAATGTAAGTTATCTGTCCTTTCTCGCTTTCCGTTGTTTGCCTCAGTCTCCTCTGAGGGTCACTATATTTTTTTTTCTTTTAAAAAAATATTTTTGAGCAAATACGATGCTAAACTTGGGCAATGTAGATTTCTAGCCTCGAACGCGTAAAAAATGGTAATGACCTCGGGGCCTGGGTTTAGTTCGCTGGCAGCCCTCGCCTCTGCGATGAATGGGGATTTGGGGCCAAAATTGAAACTGAACTGCACGGGCCAAGACGCTACTAAGCTTAGCTACGAAAACAAAGCTCCAACATAAGAAAATATCCACGATTCGTTGGATACGGCAGAGCGAGGTACCGAAAAATCGCCATTGATGACCCACCTCGCGTGACCGATTCAACAGTCCGAAACACGCCAGTGTGTACATATGTACATACTACTAGTAACTCTATAGGTCGTCTTTGTGCCAAGATTGTCCCTGCATGCTGCTAATTTAACTAATGCTGCACTTAGCGATATGATAATCCTGTAGGTTTTATCACGAGGGCTCCTCTCGCTGGTAGTTGGTTGGATTCAAAGGTACCTTGTTATGCGAATACAACGTCGCTGGGATAATAACTTGATTATTGTTTCATATATTTTAATATTTATGCATTTATGCATTCCTCTTTACCCCGCACGCCCTGCTTGTTAAAGATCTACAAGTGGCGGCGGAACCGGCCGGGGGGCGAAAGCTTGGGCCCCTGTTTCAACAACGACGATCGATGATAGCCGAACTTACTACTCGTGTTAGTTAGTACTCGATAATCAGTAGTGAACTCTGGCGAGGGACAGATATGGATCGTAATTAAGTCAAAGATTGGTGTGAAGTTAACACCGACTCACTCCACTCGTGACTCCTTGTAATGAAAGATCATCGTAATTCGAGAGGGCCCAGGTGTTTCCCTCCCCCCTCCCCCCCCTTTTTTGTCTTTTTCTCTTGGGTGGAATATAGTAGTGAAAGCCAGCCGAGGAAGAATTTGATCTTCGTCATTAAATTGGAATGGTAATACAAGGTTGCCGATTGAAATCTTGTGAAATAACATTTACTATATGCTAAGAATTTCCAGGACTTGTCAGGTCAGTTCGCCCAGGTCGCTCGTTGCGCTGGAAAAACAGAATAAAGTCCAAATGGTCCATTCGAGGTCCCTGGTAACCATGATATGCCAATGGATACTATGCCGCACTATATCAATGCGCAGGGCCTTATTGTACTCCAATACAGTATGTATAGTTGAGCTATAATCTACTACAATCACTATTGAGTGTAGGATTCCATTCGTATAGCTCGTCCAAACTTATACTGCTATCTTGTGCCATGTTATAGCAGTAGACTCCTAAAAATAATAACTCAGCACCTGGCTCGGTAGAAATACGGCAAGTAGAGAACTGACCATCTTTATCATGCAGCAGATACTTGTTGCAAGCGCATGGAATACCCGACTGTGTAGGGCCGGGTGGAGTGACATTCGCGCAATTTGCACTCGAAGTTGCGGTTGGGGCGGTATTAGTTGTAGTGGCAGCAGGGACAGATGTGCTCAGGCCTGGAGTTCCAACGCAATAGGTATAACCGGACCACAGTCCACTACAGTCGCCATTGAGAGCGGGATTGAGCTTATAAAGCTCAGCGAGAGTGATTCCATATTCCTCTGCCATTCCCTGACAATAAACATCTAAAGAATAACATGAGAACACCGTAGCAGCAGCTTCATAGAATGTATCGACAGTAGGAACTTACCGTCATCATGCATTGCGTATTTGTTACAATCGCATGGAATGCCGCTTTGGGTAGGACCAGGAGCAGTCGCGGAGGCACCCGTGCATGATAATACTGAAGTTGGAGTAGAAGTAGTTTGAGTACTAGAGCTCCGGTAGGAGGTATCGTCAAAGCCACCGCCGTCTATACAATAAGACACGTTCAGCCAGATATTTGAGCAGTCGCTTTTCACGCTCGGCTGTATCAAGGAGAATATGGGGTCAGCATCTTAAGATCGATTGCAGTTCAATTGGCACTTACGTTCCATGCATAGAATACATCGAAGGCGATGTTGGCATATGACAGAATCTCATCACAGGGTGTCGCTTCATGGTGTCAGCAAGAATAGACTCGCAGTATCTCGGAAAGCTCACATACCTTCTGATATATGATACCAGCTATAGCAATTCGATGTCGAATTAACGGCTGCGTCGGATGGAACATTCGCGTAAGGAGAAACTGTGATGTTCAATTTGCCTGTGTCATAGCCGGACCCTAGAAGCGTGCAGTATCGCGTATTGTTTGTTAACATACAGTCATATACATCCAACGATGGATTCCAGGAGGTGAAGTCTGGAAGGTTGACATCCAAAGCAAGCCAGTCACAAGGCACTAAACCATAAAGATTATCTTTGTACTCTTTACAATCCAAGCGTGTCTTCTTAGCCAGAGGTGCGGTAGAAGGGGTAGCAATGGGGGTAAATGAGGTGAGGTTGGTTGCTACGGGCAGGTCACCCCAGGCTACACGAGTTCCCACGAATTGAGTCACATATGGTGTATAATCCCTATTAGATCCGCTGCTGGTCAATTTTGCATATCCAGGGTATATTGAAATGTCGCCGACCGGTTGGACACCTGACGATATTAGCCATGAGAACTGAAAATGATTAGTTGTCATAAATGTCATAACCTCACAGTAACTGTAGTTCAGATACAGATTGGTACAGTTGGAATCAAGCTCTGGGTTCAAAAAGAGGAAGTCATCCAGCTTGATTCCCTGAGCCATGACTATAGCCTGGCAGTAGTCGTAGTCTAAATCTCACGCAGGTTAGGGGATTGCTTTCCAGTACGAATGTTGCATTCTAAAACTTGAACTGACTGACCCTTGGTTTGATAATACTTTCCACATCTGACATTGGTTCCAGCAACAACGTTTGTCGGTATAGGAGCTGCCTCAGTGGCTATTCCACCAGCCTTACTAGAGGCATATGGGTTTTCTTGAGATGTCGCGTTGCCAGGATAGCTTACGCAAATCTGGTGGCTAACAACAATATCAAAGTTGGTGCAAAGGTTATTCAAAACCGAATTCCATGTAATAAGCTGCGTGATAGTGATGCTATATTTAGAGGCCACGCCTATACAGGTGTCTTCGGCAGTTGCGAGGTGTGTCTGACAATGGCCTGTAACGCAAAGCGTTCTATTGCTTGGGAAATTCACACATCCACTCTGTAGCCCATTTTCAATGAGCATACGCCAGGTGCTAACGTTATTTGCGGCTGCAAATGTATCGCACGTGTCTCCTGGCTGAATGACTGCACTTCGATCATTGCATACGGTGGGAGTTGGCGTGCTTGCCGAGGGGCTAAATTTGAATGATTAGAACGGTAACCATAGCTGAAATGACTTTTCATATGGAGACATAATATACCTTTGCACAACGACTTTGGTAGGTGAAGGAAGATCCAGTGTCGAGACACCACAGCTAGAAGTCAAAGAGCTATACTGCTCTGCCAGGTCATCATTGTAGAAGTAACTGTTGCTCAACTCTGCTTGAAACATTCTGAGGCCACATTTATCGCATTTATCCTGGCTATCTGTGCTCTGAAGGTGAAACAAGCAGTACTCTCCATCAGAATCTTGAAGGTACCGTTGGTCATGATTGGTAAAATAGTAGTCAGCCAACACGATGGGTCGATAGATACCTGTGCTTGCGGTCGCACTGGTCGAGTTTCCAGAGTCATCATACTCATCGTCAGCACAGGCTGCTTCAACAGTCTTCCGATAAGAAGCGATCGAGTTTCGGCATTCATCGGTGCACATGGCTTGAAGGGTTTCGCTCGATATGTTCGCCGTCAGCTGGTACATGCCAGTTCCAGCTTCCAAAACCTGACATGACAGATTCGCTGTCATTGCGGAGAGACATTGGGACGAAAACTCTGGCAACGAGTCCTCCGTAAAGAGCTGTAGCCCTTGAACACATGAAAATCTCACAATAAGGCCTAAAGAGGCCAGGACTCGATGATAAGGCCTCATGGATATCGCTTTTGTTTCGAATTTTGGGAAGGTTAGAAGATGATGGGAATGAGACGTTCGCCTGATGGCGGACACTATCATACAATTTTTAACTAAATCCTCGAATCCGCTATGCGCGACTTACATAGTGTCATGCGGGCTTAAAGAACGTTACTAGACTGGTATTTACTTTCAACACTTTCCCTAGTTCATGGCGCCGGAGTTGTCTCCACTGCCATGCAGCACTTTACGGATTATCCGGGAAATCAAAAACCAAGAGAAATTAAGGGTCTTTTGGATTGACAACCCTGTTTTGGTCAGTAGATTGGCACTGACTTCATTTACCCAAGTTCCAAGTCGATCTCATGGGGCCATTTTCGGGGAATCCTTCGGTTCCTCGTACCTTTGATTTTCACGTGGAAGGTTGTATCACACGTTGGCCCCCTGGACTATCAACGGAAGATGCTTGTTCGCTTTCTAATTTCCTGGGACACTAGTAAGGTAAGTACATACCTAGGACTTATAATGTATTTTACGTATTGATACGTAGTCAGGTCACTCACTTTCCTAGTGAATACAGGACCTACTTCGCTTGATTAGGACTACTAGTACTAGTATATAGAAGGGCAAGACGCCGCGCAATTCGAATTGCAGTGAACTAGTAGAGAACTCATCTTTGCGCCCAATTTCAACCTTGGAAATTGCTATGAAGGTTTCACTTGGGCTGTGGCTTTTGCTATAGACAACAGCAGCTTTTTCGCATGGTAGATATTCCTACCAGCAGCATCATAAGTCGGTTTCAACACATGTGCCACAGCCTACTTCAGCTGCCAAGACCCATCATTTGCTTCGACGTGATTCAGATATCAATGAAGACGATTATACTTGCGGTCCGAACAAGCCGTGCAAGAACAAGGCATGCTGTGGCTCCAGCAATGTGTACGGTTACGGCGATCTTTACTGTGATAAAGGTTGTCAATCTCATTGTGATGCTAAGGCACCCTGCGGTCGAGAGGCAGCCAAACCCGGACAATTGTGCCCGTTGAACATATGCTGCAGGTCAGTATCTTTTTTGATAGTATGGAGCAATTGATGTTTCGCCCCTCACGCCTTCCATCTTCGAGAGTACCCATTGGCAACTAGATATCTATTTCTTTTGCAGAATCAGAACTGGTAACTAATATGGTTTATTGATACTATAGTCAATTCGGTTTTTGCGGGACTACAGAGGACTTCTGTGGAACGGGCACAGGCTGTCAATCAAACTGTCAAGACCCCGAGAAGCCATCTCCTAGAGCAGGAGGTGACGTGAGAAATAAGATTGTTGGTTACTATGAGGTGTAGAAGGCAGACGACATAAACGGCTGTGACATGACGCCCGATGCGATCCCTATTGAGTATCTGGATCAGGTCAATTTGGCCTTCGTTTACATCGATCCAAAGGATTACAGTATAATTGGGATGGATGATTCCAGCATAGCAGCAGACGTCTACGCCAAAGTGGCTGATCTCAAGACCCGCAAACCCGATGCAGAGATCTGGGTTAGTGTGGGTGGCTGGACTTTCAACGATGCAGGCATCTATCAGTCCGTCTTTCCTAGCATTGCCAAAGACACAGCTGTCGCCCGACAATTCATTGGCAATCTTATGGAGTTCCTCGACAAGTTTGGCTTTGATGGGGTGGATTTAGACTGGGAATATCCCGGTGCTGATGATCGCGGTGGTAGCGAGGAAGATATTGAGAATTACCCGAAGCTCTTGGGCCAGATGCGTCGCTACCTTAAGGGCGGAAATAATTACTCCAAGTCATGGGGAATTTCGATCACGGTACCCACCTCTTACTGGTACTTGCGATGGTTTGATATCAACCAGCTGCAACACGCGGTGGATACGTTCAATCTCATGGCGTACGATCTTCATGGCCGCTGGGATCGTGATGATCCAATTGGTCCATATGTGTATGCACACACCAATCTGACAGAGATTGATGATGCGTTGGACCTATTCTGGAGGAACGACATTGACCCTTCTAAAATCAGCCTTGGACTTGCCTTCTATGGTCGTACATATACACTGAAGACGCCCCTGTGCAGCGAGCCAGGCTGTGAGTGGACTGACCCTGGCCCCCAAGGAGGATGCACGGGCACTGCGGGTATACTCTCCTACAAGGAGATCAAGGAGAAAATCGTGAATGCAGACTTGAGTCCTGTTTATGATGAGGAAGCTGGCGTCTACTATCTGATGTACGGCGATGGCGGTGGCTATTGGGTCTCCTTTGACGATGCAATCTCCTTCAGGGCAAAGATTGATCTTGCCAACAAGTATGGCCTCGGTGGTCTACTCATTTGGGCTATTGACCAAGATGATGATTACTATCACGCTCCTCGTGGCGTCGTAGGCGAAGATGTTGTACCACTCCCCACGGCATCTAAAAGCTATGGAGCCTTTGACCTTGAGGAGTGTTACATCACCCCTTGTGGTATTGGATGTGCAACAGGCGACTCAGAAATGACAAAACTCAATGAGGATTCCAGCGGTCGTGGATGTGGTGGATCAGATCATAATGCTCGATCTTTCTGCTGCCCCCCACGAACTGCTCCCGATGCATCGACTTGTTATTGGACTGGAGGTCCGAAAAATTGTCATGGCCAATGCAAAGCCGGAGAAGTCAGTATGGTTCTAGACGACTATGGGGACAGTGGTAAGCGATGCACTAATGGTGGTAAAAAAGTCTGGTGCTGTCCTGCGACAAATGGTCAGGCTACAATTGAAGACTGTAGCCTGGCCGACGTAGAATCGGACTGCCCAAAGGACAAACCACAAGAAATAACCTCTGTTGGGAGCTTTCTCCGCGATACGGACGGCCTGGGTTGGCAGTTTAAGAGAAAGCTTTGTTGTCCATCTAAACCGGATTTCTATCAAAACAAATGTGACTGGTACGGAGACGACACATATTGCAATGACAGTGAATGTCCGTTGGTAAGTTGAAAACTTCCAAGCTTATCTTGCGAGAAATAGCCCCGGGAATTATAAACATCTCGTTCATTGGATGCTAATATCTTCGCTTAGGGCCAAGTTGAGCTTTTTCGCTGGAATGGCTGGCATGAGGGAGAAAGTTATGGTTATAGAGGATGCAACAAGGGTCGGCAACAAGCCTATTGCTGCCCACCACCTCTAAGTAACGGATCTGCTTTCCTTCCTGTGCCACTACAAGACCTGTTCCCTACAGGAGATTCGTTCCCCGATAGTTATACTACCACATTTGCAGAGCACATCGACAATTCTTACAATGAGTTATCAGCCGATGTACAGTCAACTGATCCCAACAAGAAAGCCTTCACTTGGGTCATTATGACTGGAGATCAGGAAGATGTTCAAAGCTTCGAGAAACGCGACGGTTCTCACCTCGAGCTTTTCGACTGCACAGATACTAAACCAGACGACTTCGACACGCAGACACTCAAAGCTACTTGTGTGGGAGGTACATCTGAGGATAACAATTGCGAAGATATTCTTCTTGGGGGAGTTGAGGGTACCGTTGTTCGATTGCCAGCGAACTGCGGGCCCGACACCTACGTGCGAGCTGTGAGCTTCAAGGCTTCCAACAACTCAACATTGCCACATTCGATACAAAAGCGATACCCCGATGCAAACAAGGTATACGAGTTCCGATACGACTATGAGTTTAAAAAGCTCCGTCGAGATGGTGGCGAGATCTACTTCCGCGCAGATCTTTCTAATCATCCAGGTTACTGGGACGAGATTGTTGCCGCATCCCCAGATTCACCTGTCAAACGCTCAGCTGAAAATTGGCGCCATCTGGATCGTCGGTTCTGGTCCTCTTCGTGGGAGGACTAGCAGAAACGTTTCAATTCACTTCTTACCAAGGGTAATGAAGGCCTGAAGAAGCACTATGAGTTTAATCAGTGCTTATTTGAGGCAAAGGGGGTCTGCAAGAATGCTGATATTGGAGCTAAAGCTTTTGTTTACGGTGAATTCAACACTACAATGGATCTTGGCATGAGTTTGATTGGAACTCTGAAGAATTTTGGATTCTCGGAATCTTACGCCTACTTCAATCAAGAGGCTTTCTCGAATGGGTGCTGGATTTGAGGCCCGCGCACGAATGTACTTTGACAGCGGATGGGCTTCAATGGGCTCTTTCGAGCCATTTGGCATGAATTCCTTTATCAAAGGAATTTTCACCATAAACCCTTACTTCAAGATGGATGCGCGGGTGGAGGCTGATGCATACATATCCGCCCAAGCTACGGGTGAAATTAGCATCAGTCCTGAGCGTTTCCGATACTACCTCCCGGTCAACCTTGGAAACAACCCTACTGAGATTACAGGAGATTGGGACCTCAGCTCCGTGACCGGTCCAATCTCCGGTCTTGGCGATATTAAAGCAAAGGCTGGAGGTGGTCTTGTCCTTGGCTTTCGGCCATCGATTGGCATTGATATCAATTTACAACTCCAAGAGGAAGAGTACGTGAATACATCCATTACTTTGAGCACGCCGGGCTCTATCCGTTATAATGCTGCAATCAGTTCGAAGTGCAGTGCAGGTATACAGTTCGATGTCACTGGAAAGCTCGACGTTGAGTTTGCTGTCACAAATGCTCTCCCCGGCTGGTCCAGTAAATCCTACAACTGGGAAAATCCCAACCCTGCAACTTTGTACTCTGGTTGCGTGCCATTCGACGTGCTCCTGGGCCGCGATCTCGATGGACAAGAGAATAACCTGATATTGCGTTCTACAATCGGCTCAAACATTGACCTGCCTGACCGATCAGATGTAACATGCGCCTTTTCCACTAAAGGTGTATATTGTGCGGATGAAAATAATGATTTGGATTGTGATTTGAGCAATCTGCCAGACGACGATGGAGATAGAGACAAGGACGAGGACGAGATATCAATGATGAAGCGAAGTAATCTCCAAAAACGGTCGACAAAGGAACTGGGTTATTGCATGCAGAATCCTAAAACCAAAGGCCAGTATGAAGGATTCAACACTGCAAACATTGGTATGATTAAGTTCAGCAATTTCCCCTCCTCTGGTGAGCTTGTCAAGACGTACCCAAATGTCGCAACGTATGATGCAAGTGATCCCAAGGATTGTAACAACCTTGACCTCATCAAACTAGCGAAAACACCGACAAAGCCAGGAATTGCTGCTTCCAACAACGGTCGCCAGTACGATAGCGAGCATGTCTTGGAAGCACAAACCGTTCAGCGCTTCTTCAAAGATTGCGCTCAGAAATGGTTACAATTAAATGATAAGGGTGCGAAGACGAACCCCAACATTCGGAATTACGAAGACCCCCAGGTTTCAAAAAATGCTAAAATCAACATACCCTGGTGCCAGTGGATATCGTTGTGGTGGCAAAAACCTGCTGTTTTCCCAGGCGGCCTGGATGCCAATTCTTATCTTGGGAGTGTATACCCCGGTTATCATGGTCACTTCACCGATGAAATGGTTCTTTTGGCGAGTGATATGAACTCCAAAGTTAAGCAAGGGGTAATTTAGCCTCCGAGAAAGTGCCTGCTTTCTCCGAAACATCGCACTTCTCCTGCCCCTAAACTTCAAGTACAATTACTGACTGATCTGAATAGTGGTTTGGTGGACTGAGGCCATATGGGGAAGGTTCAATTGATTCTCATATGCAAAAAGGTAACTGGGACAACGTTTCGAAGTATCTGAAGCTCCATATATTGTGTTGGAAGTATTACTATCTGGATGAGATCAAGACAACACTGGTCAAACAGGCAAATCGAATTCAAGCCCGGTTGAAAGAGCTAGAGGCTGGTGGGTTGATTGACTCGACAGTGGGTGATTTTAAAGGAAAGTATGATCGGAAATATAAGTCTCAAGGGTTTGAAGATTTGTGGAAGACGTGGGTTCGGTCTGAACACACGCGTGTCCAAGAAACTGTGAAGAAATTCCTGAAAGACAAGACCACGGACGCTTACAATTTGAACCGACCAACCAATGCTAAGCTGCAGCCGGGCCAAGCGCATCAGAAGGATGACAAGATTGTGAAAATGTTTGAGATGTACTTGGATGAGGTAAACAACTTGAAAGATTGGGACATTGACTGGGACAAGAAGATATAAGACGCGGACAGTGAAAGAGACACCACTTGGACATAGAACTGATCTTGCTGAGTATGGTATGTACTTGGTAAATTTTCTTCATACTTGTTCCAAATATTTGCGACGGGAGGATATATCGCCTATGATGCAGGGCTTGTGAAAGGCTTGCTCAGGTACTAAACCTTACGAACTACCGTGAAATAAATGACGCTCCTTTTAAAAATTTTTCCATCCAGCAGATTTACCCAATATCCAGATATATTGTCTTGTCGGTGAAGGGCCTAGTGTCTGTCGACTGGCGACTAGATCAGACCACTGACCAGATGATCTAGCGAACACAAACAAATTACTTAAACCGCATACCTGAGTCTTTTACTGTACGCGGGTGAGTCTGGACAGACGTGGGCGACGAGGCAACCCTTTGTGGATCGTGCAATTGGCATTCGCTTAGGCTATGTTGCGACTATTTGGGCCCGACAAGGAAAAGGGTACGATAATGCTTGCCTAGAAGCCAAGGCACTATTCTAGATTGAGAAAAAATAAAGGCTACAGCCTGGGGCCTCCGGACTAATAGGAAACGCACGTGAGGATGGCTCGTGGAGACGATCTCCACCCCTCGAGGACGTTGAACTCGTCTCTCACCAGGCACACTTTTCTGAGGACTCACTTTTAAACAGTCCTTCGCCACCTTTGGCATAATAATTTCCTCCAGAAGAATGAACATCGCCTCAACTTGGTGATAGGGTAATGCTAAGCCGGAGAAACGATAGGTTCATTTTACAGGTGATAGTATGCAGATCCACCAGGTCGATCAGCGCATCAGTACATACTGCATTAATTACTTCGTAGTAAAAGAAAAATTACTCAGGAAAGTGTTGCGACGAAACATAAGCATTAATGAGGTGTTTACTTTCACCGGTGTTGGCAGGCCCTTGTCGAGATCGGGTGAACTTTATTCCGAAGAAGCTGCACATTCTACCGCCTCTACGTTGAACGAGAGGCCATCAACCCAAGAAGGGATGGGTGAGTACCTATGGCTAAAAATGAGTACGAAAATATGTATCGTTCAACAGCAGTTCGCCAAGGCCCGCAGTTATGTTTTCTTTAGTTGATTCCACGCCTGCGTTTGAACATCCAGGACAGGTCTTGAACGAGCGTATCACTTCACAGCCGTCGTAGATTCGTCGCGGTCTCATTATTGAGGTGGTTTTGCACGTACCTCAACAGTTCACATAATAGTTCATTTCTGAAGACAGCAGATAAAAACGTATTCATATAGTAGTGGGTTAATAACATGAAGTGCTTGCTTTCGGGGGGAATTGGCTGATCCTAGAGCGAATCAGGTGCGCAATACACAGCCTCTTGTGTTGAGATTCAACGCTTGAATTTTACAAGAGACAATGCACAAAGGCTCCAAAATGGGCACTTGCAGTAGGTATTGACTTCAGTTTTTTTTTTTTTTTTTTTTTTTATATTCTGCACTTACAATTCATTCACTTCTATTTATAACTCGTATCATGTATGCGGCGTTAAGGATTTCATGACCTTGATCAATCAGGAAGCTATTATGCCTATAGTGAGATAGTTACTGAAACTGAATGAGCAGGCAGTATCTACTGCCCCTAGGGACTTTAATAGGTAAAATAGCATTCCCTACGAATTTTGGGCAAGTGACGATCGCCGCTTGCTGAGCTTCGTACACTAGTGTACTTGAATAGAACCTGGACTTCTTTCCGGGAAAACTTGATCAAAGCGTCGGATCACTTCTGCCCCTGTAAGGTTCTCCTCTTCCTTAAGCTCTACTAGTAGGCGATCCTCTTCTGTGGACTACGGTAACCCTTTCCTTGAGGAACGAGAGACCGACGGGGTGTCTCTTTTTTGGATGAAGAATCGGCCTTCTCAGTAGAAGGAGGAAAACAGCGAGACAAAGCGCCCTCAAATAGCCAGGACAGGAATTGCAGCCGATCCTCTGCCGCAAGAGCAGAAAAGTGAGCACGGATCATGGGAAACGAGGTGTTCGTAGTGTTCGTTCCTCGAGATGATCGCCCGGACCTATTCTTTCGGCGGTTATCGATGCCGACCGAGACATTATTGATTTTGGGTGATCGTCGGCCAGGCTCTATCAGCCTCGGGGACTGACGCCGCTTGCCACGGGGACAGCCGTCGTCTTTCGACAAGGGATAGTCGTCTATTGTTGATCCGGCTCGATGGGAGGTATAACTAGGTACGGGCTCTGCAGGTTCTGTTCTTTGAATCGAGAACGGGACTCCCCCAAAATCGCCGGATCTATCGTAGAATCGTTGGAAAAATCTTCTATTAAGGTCGGAGTTTGGGCTTCAAAAGCCCCGGATAGAGGACTCTGGTCAGGTATGAGCGAGAGTCGCAGAGCGTCGGATGCAATGTTGGTTTGCGGCTCAAAGTCTGTATTTATAGGATCGAATGTTGTTTTATGGATGTTTTCTGAGTCGGGCAACTTTTGAAATTATAGGATATCCCCAAAATCGAGATAGCCTGGATTACCACTGATAGGCGATAATTGGCCCACTATCTCCGGTTGCCGAGACATATTAGTAACAGATTGTAGACCGCCGTCTATGTAGACCTCTATTGGCGGGCGTACAGGCAGAGGATGCCGTTCAGACGTGAGAACATAAAAGGTCTGGTCTCGAGTCGTACCCGTTGAGATAGAAGGAGGCGGTGTAGTATTAATAGAGACAGGGCTTAGATAGCGACAGGTATTCAGACGCTTCTGCAGAGGGTGCAGCTTCTTATGAGGATTCCAAGTCCGGAAAGATTCCAAGCGAAAGCTGTCGCTGGACATGTTGTGAGCAAGAAGCGCACAGAGTAGTATGTTTAGAGGTGAGGGATTCAGAGCATATATGGAAGGGAATCAAGGCAAAGGAAGAGGATTTGGGTTAGGGAAGAGGGGTCTAGGGAAAGGCAATCGGGGAAATGAGAGAGATGGGTATTTGGGTAGAGGAGTTTGGAGTTTGCAATGTGCTATGAATCGGTGGTGGTACCAGTCCTTTTTATAGATGAAGATGCTCTATTCGTACGACGACGAATTTCCTTATCTGCAGGGCAAAAATGGTCGAATCTTCTTGTCCTAAAAGTACGCTCACGTATTTCGCCTAGACAGGCTAGTTCCTATCTCTCGTCCGGGAGGGATACTTTCGGCCCTATCTCAAGACAGCCAAACGTCTTCCTACCACCGGTCAGAGCCGACATCAAGTGTATATACGGGAATTCCGCTATTGGCTTAGCCGAACGAGCTTTGCGGTAGGCGACAGATCGACTAGACAGGACAGCCTTAGGAGGGTCTGACCAGGGTCCACAGGGCACAACAACATCCACGGCAGGGGCAGTACAATACAACCTCAGGGGGAGGGGGCGAGGTGGAGATCGTCGAGGAGCATGTGCAACTAGAATAGGGGGAATCATGCGCGTCGAAGGAAGTCGGCCAAAGGTTGTGTGGGGTCGTTCTGAATCAAGTCTCAATGTACCGGCTAGGTGTAGTAAGTTTGTTCACGTAGCGAAAGAAACTAAGCTATATTGCCCCTGAGAATATGGCTAGGCTAGGTCGGAAAGCCGTCGCTAGTAGAAGGAAACGGTCCTTCTCGACATAGGACTCGCGAACAGCGCATTTGCGCTGCGACGGAAGGTGGCCGGAGGGCGGAGGGCGCAGGACGCGGCGTCGGATAGAGCGGCATCTCCGGCGAAATGAAAGGGGCAGTGCATAGAGCTGAGGGCCAAGGCGCAGGACGTGGTGGGGGCGAGAAAGGAAGTGGATGGGAGTGAAGGAGAGAAGAAAGTGCGTCGACGAGAGGAGTGGGAAGGCGCGCGGTCTTTATAGATGGAGGGCATCGGGTCGGGGCCGGTAAAAGCGGCCAGGGCGACACTAAGCCCGAACGGGCGCCGGGCGCGGGCGCTATGCCCGATGGGGCAGGGTGACTGCGGAAGGCGGCAGGCGGTCGGGGGCGGCAGACGGACGGTGCAATGGGCGCCGTTTCCGGCCCCCCGCTCACCGTGTCAACTAATACTGCATTAAACCACGCTACGGTTAGCGCGGCGCAGGAAACGGCCACACTTTCACTTGTTCCCAGATTACGCCTGAAATACAAGGACCTGTGAACCCGCACGTGATCACAGGGTATACCATGGGGTATACCAATGGGTAGGTAGAAGACCACGATCTGGTATACCACCAGATGTACCTTCCGGTATACCACACCACGGAGGATTAGATATATAAGGACACTCCCTTGTACACATGTATTTAGTTCTTCGCGATCAATCAATCTAAGTTACTACAGTATAATCTTCGGATTGTTCTTCTTCAGTTTCATCTCTTGCGACAAACATACTACAAGTAGGGGAGCTCTTCGGACTGACCTACTTGGCGCTCTACCTGGCACATCCTTCGAAGTTACTCAACAGGATCCGAGTCCGTGTAAGGCTTAGCACAGCAACGGTACGATTGCGAGTCGATACTTGAGGATTCCGAGTGATAGATACCACGTACAAACCAACGACACAGAGAACAACTGGTAAGTTGTTTACCAACGATCTAACCACTCACCGTGACCAGTTAGCAGCGCGTAACAACAATCCGATATTTTACTTTTTTATACAAAGTTTTAGGGGCTATATTATTGTCTAAGTCGCTACTAGAAATAGATTTTACAGAACGCTTATATATCCCCTTATTAAACCAAAGAATACAAAAGCTTTTTCTATAATAGTATACTGTAGAGCAATCTAGGTTGATAAAGCTACTTTCCTAGTTAGAGCTACTAGTATCTGATTCTATTTAATATAATTCGCAAGCTACACTCTCGTTGTAATATTAGTCTTGGTTTGTTACTATCTATATTTATCAGCTGAGTAACCACAGAAATAGAAGAATAAAAATAATTACGATAGACTTTAGTTCTATCTATTATACGAATCCTAGTGCTAAACAAAACAGCCAGTATTCGTATCGAATAGGGAGTAAGTACAGACGCTCAAGGGGCGGTTAAGACTGAGTAGACTCTACTAGTATAATCAAAACTTATATATTTTAAGTAGCTACTCGCAACAACTTACTTACAAAGCTATTACACCCTTGTAGATAATCTATTTTCAGTGGTATAGAACTAAGGACTAGAATCAGAACATTATTGAGATACTTAGGCGCCTTAGGTAGGTCGGGCTTGCATTAGCCGGTG
This sequence comes from Penicillium pancosmium, assembly GCA_031761475.1. Classification (NCBI taxonomy): domain Eukaryota; kingdom Fungi; phylum Ascomycota; class Eurotiomycetes; order Eurotiales; family Aspergillaceae; genus Penicillium; species Penicillium pancosmium. The sequence goes on along the minus strand of JAVMSB010000354.1, from coordinate 12,616 downwards.
CGTGCGCAAATAGCGACCGCAGTCGTGGCAGAAGACCTTAGGGCCAACGACGCCATTTTCGGCGTCATTCGAAGCAGAAAATGGCAGCTTCCGCCCAAATCGAAAAATACATAAAGTAATACTAAGGCTATAGAAGTAGTATAGAATAACTCCTAAGCCTCAGAAGTAGGACTTAAGTCTATAATAGAAAATAGAGAAATAGTAAACAAAAAGTATATAGAAGAAAAAAAGCAAGCAAACAGTCAAGGTCAAAGAGAAACTCAGGGGTCGTACGAGTATAGGGTAAATCTTTAGGTTTTAGGCCTCCTAGTTACACTCTATCAAAACAAAAGTAGGAAATCCTAAGAATTACTGTTAGCTTGTACAAGGTCTAGGAGTAACTAAATAATCTGAATTTTACATAGAAAATAGATTCGTATCCAACTTAGAACTTTACAAATTTTGAATCAAATCTAACAAATAAAAACCCTTGCAACGGACTCAGGAAAAATTATTGCAATGGACCCTGCGGGTCCAAATACTGCCTATATGTAAGAGCTCAGACCGCCTAGCAATGGGGTCCATTGCTACAGGTCCCTTGGGATAGCTTTATCAGACTGTGCTGACTAAAATATTAAAACAGCCGCATGGAGCTGATTCTTCGCTAGATACAACTTCTGAGACTGAAATTACATCGACCGTGACACTTCAGGTAAAGCTGCGAAGAACCCATGCCGAAATCGATAATCTGCCAAATTTTTCACTGTGCTCTTAGACACATGCCGTACGTACTTTCATAGCAAGTCATCATGATCGAGGTCCGGACTTTGGGACTCCAAGAATTGCTAGACTTTTATCATACAATAATTCACAATGCAGGGTAGGCTTTGCGTGAGAAGCTCAAAAAAAAATAAGTAGACATAAACACAAGCGAAGATTTGTCAAATTTTATCGACAAGCGCCTCTAAATACATCCGCTGAGAGAGCCTCACAGCGGGCTCGTCAACTAGTCTAGTCGAGACCTCTGCAAGCCAGAGGGTCAAGGGCAACAAAACCAGCTGTGGGACGAGAAAGTTGACCTCGAGCCCAAAAGGACCAAAGGTAGGCAAGGGTAAACGATTAATCCACCAGGGACAATTTTGAGCATGTGAATCGCGTACCAACCCCACTGCAGCGTAGAGCCTGTCTCCCAAAATCCACAGTACCGGTCCGTGGGCTAAATAGAAGGCAAATGAAATACGACCCAAGTACTGGTTGAACGGGGCTGCAAAAAATGTCTTGAGCCACCGAAGGTGAGATGTGCACGAGACAAGGAAGACAGCGGCCCAGAACAGGTAGAACCACTTGTAGTCGAACACTGCCTGTGGCTTCAGGAACGATAAGAGGTACCACCCTGGTGAGTCACGTAGTTGTTGTAAGTTATCCGTATGCGATGGGACCCCGCCGAGGTAGAGGCTGGTATAGAAGAGTAAAGTCATAATGGCTGTCTTGAAGGGCTCCAGTCTGCGAAAGAAGCCGGGCAAGTTATTGCGCATGGCGAGAAGATCGAGATCTCTCAAAAGCATGCCAGCAATAAACATGGCAAAGTGCGCCCCATCGGCAATGTACAAAAAGTATACCACCAATGCGACCTCGCCGATTAGCCGGACGTTGCGGCGAAACCTTGCAAAAGCGATCGCGGCGGTGTAAACAGCCAGAGAACCTCGATATTCGACGGGTATAGACCAAGCATGGAAATTGTACGTGAACCAAGGCTCACCGCCTGTTCGCAGAGCAAAGCTGAAATTTTTGAATTCGGCGTACCAATTCCATAGCTCCGAAAGGTAGGTTCCTTGAAGCTCCGGGATAGTGCGAATTTTAAACAAATGCAAAAACGTCATGTAACAAAATGTTGTGCAAATGACAGGTATATAGAGACGAAACCATCGGCGGAATACCGCAGAGGAAAGACTTTTACCTAGTTCAGCATAGTCGCCATCCTGGATGCATCCCAGTGGCTTCATTGAGAGAACGTACCCAGAGAGCACGAAGAAGACGCTGACGGCAAAATGACCCCCGGCGAAGATCGTTCGAACACCAGGAAGGCATGCGAAATAGTACTTGTTGTCGTAACCGTAGGCTAGCTCGAAGGCCTTCCCCACTCCTGCGCCTTCGTGGGCCCAAAGTTCATGATGTCCCAAGTAGACCAGGAGGGCCGCAAACCCTCGCAATCCATCTAGGTATGCGGTCGGCCTGGTACGCTGTCGGTGCTTTTCATTCGTATTTGTATCGTTATTTGTCGGCCCAGTGAACAAAGTGGGCAGGCAAGGAGCCATCCATGAAGAATACGACATTCCATGTCGAGGGTGTGTCCTCTGGGCTGAATGTGGTGTCCACTGTCCACCCTCGATGACTCGTTCGGGGCTCAAGTTCAACTGAGGCGAGAAACTTTCAATTGACGTGTGTAGGGTGGGCATCGGGGGTAAAAGTTGAAGCTGCTAGATTCCTTTGAAGGTCGGAGACGATTAATAAAACCCCAAGTCTCAATGCTTGAGAATTATTACACAGCTCCTGGTAACTAGATAACACGTGAATTGTGGGGACTCATACAGTGACTACTAGTGCTCCTTAGCGGGTCGCTAGGTAGGCTGAGTGCTAGTGCCACTACCCACTGGTGCCGAGGCTGCCGCTAGACTGCGTTTCGTATAGATTATGCTAGTTCTTTGCGGATCCTCCTTCCTGCCTCCACACGTCGGGGTCTGAACGCAGACCCCCGAGTGACATGACCGAGCGGCTGAAGCCGTGCAGGCACGATCTCGCCCCCGCAATGACAAGGTTTAGGGTCGCATTGAGTAGGTTCCAGATCATGCCGATAAGATTTACGGAAGTCTGAACGGTGTTTTCCACTAAAATGCCATGATTGACTGCCCCCACCACTTCCCTACTATTGGTTAGGCCGATTAACTAAAAGCGACCAGATGCCACCAAATGAACCAGTGGATCTTGAAGTTTCGACGGTTCCCGTACCATTGGCTACAAATGCGCTCGCAGGGTTACCAACAAGACAGCCCAGCAAATTAGACATAACCTTTCAAAGATGTCAGGGACTAACGCAACCCGAGGCAATAAATTTCAGATTTAGTGAAAACCACATGTTAAATACAAAGCTATGTACTGTATGTAATCTACACGGCGGTGAAACAAGGCTATGATTTCCTGGAGTCACGATCTTTTCCTTTTTTTCATTTTCTATGCTTCCCCCAGAAAAGAGAACAGTGGATTGGATCTCATCACAGGCACGGTCATGGTGGAGAAGAATTTCGTGCCGGTCAGTCTCTTTCCAAAGAGGGCACGTCGATTCACGCATGGCGGCCTGGTGGCATTGTTCCTCTTCATCTACTTCTGTGTCACCAGGACATCACACGATTTTAGGGAGACTCGATCATACTCTACCCATGTGACGGCCGATGTTGGTGAAAAATTTCCCCGGAAACTCTGGCAGATTTGGAAAGTGAACCCATTGGAATTTGACGGACGCGATATCGAAGTTGCGCGCAGCTGGACTGCGAAAAATCCGGGCTATCGGTACGAAGTTCTGACCGACCAGAATGACCTTGAATATGTTGAAACCAGTTTCGGACCTCTTGGGGAGAATCGACCAGATATAGTTGAAACGTATCGATCTTTGACTGCGCCGATTATCAAGGCTGACCTGCTTCGGTACCTTGTGATGTACATAGAAGGAGGTGTCTATGCTGATATAGACGTGGAAGCATTGAGACCTGTCGAGCGATTTGTCCCAAGCATTCATGACGAAAGAGATATCGACATGGTCATAGGCGTCGAAATTGATGAGCCACAGTTCAGCGACCATCCTATATTGGGTCAGAAATCGCAATCCTTCTGCCAATGGACCTTCATGTGCAAGCCCCGACAGCCCGTGATGATGCGACTGGTCGAGAATATCCTCCACTGGCTCAATGAGCTCTCCATCAAGCAAGGAAAGCCGATCTCAGAGCTTCAGCTGGACTTCGATGATGTGATCACGGGCACCGGGCCTTCTGCCTTTACGGGTGCCATTCTATCTGAAATGAGCCGTACCACTAGCAAGACCGTGACATGGAATACTTTCCATGATATCCCCCAGTCCAAAGTCGTTGGAGGGTTTCTGGTCCTGACGGTTGAAGCGTTCGCCGCTGGGCAAGGTCATTCCGACTCGGGCACACATTATTCGCGCAATGCGTTGGTCAAGCATCATTACCATGCCTCCGAGTGGCCAAAACGTCACCCCCGATTCTATCACCCCATCTTTGGGGAGGTTGAGAAGTGCAATTGGAACGTGGACTGTGTGAAAAAGTGGGACAAAGAAACAGCTGCTTTTGCTGCCCTGCCTCAGGAAGAGCAGGAGCGGCAGATTGCCACATTTCAGGCGATAGGGGAAGCGTTGAAGAATATGGAACCGCCCCCGCAGCCCGCCTTTGGCGGTTTTTGATGCATTGGACTTTTTTTCTTCTTCTTCAACTTTCTCTTGTCATTTGCTCCTTTTCTCTTTCTACTACTTCTTCTATTGGAAATTTGATGATTTATTTAAGATATAAATGGCTTAAGCCACTGTTGACTACTATTTCAAAGATACTCTTTTAATACTAGAATTATCGTTAGTGGCAGCATGCCGAGTGGCAGGACTAATGTACCGTAGTCTGCGCGAAGCAACTTTTGGTGCATCTCCCGACAGTCCGTCTTAGCCTTCATCATAGCTACCTAGACTGCAAGTGGACGTGCCAATTGAACTGGACTGACATGGAACCAGACTCCCATATACACTACACGCTATAATCAGAAGGTGCGTAGAGTGTGATATTAAAGTGCTTGTAGTCTGGGTAGAAAAAGTTAGTGCAGTCTAGGTGGTGGGTCGAAATACTCCCTATATATAAAGGCCCAGACCGCCATGCAGTTAGGTAGATGCACCAGGTCCCATGGGACAGAAGAACCAGAAAGTATGCCCAGACCTGCTAATTTGGAAAATCTGTAATTTTAAAGGCATTTTGGCTACTGGGTAAGCTCTAGCCACAGTTAGTCTTTGGTAATATACTTCTGGGTAGTAATCTGTAGCCCTTATTCTGTCTTGTTTACTAACCTTCCCTGGAGACCTTGGTGGACCTAGGCCTAAATGAACTTAGCCTTGGATACTGTACTAGCTAGTAGTTGTTGTCTGGTTAGAGATAGTGTAATTATACTAAAGAACCTGCTCCCTAGGCCTAATACAAAGAAATGCTAATAGCTTATCTGTACTATAGTGGCAGTGATATCTGACTTAGCTTTGTAAGTACAGCTATATAGTTACCTAGCTTCTGGATGTATGTTTGCTAGATAGCCACACATTGTTGCTAATATTTGTGATACATAGGAGCAGTAGGGGCAGTATAAGCCAGGGTAGACAAAAAGACCAGAAATAGGTGTGAAGTCCGGTAGAGAGAATCCCTATAGCTCCGAGGTTACGCCGATTACCATACACAGAAATTAAGAGTTGCGGAATTGGCCACGCTACACCCCGTCGATGACTAGTGGCAAACTACCACCCCTCAATTCATCCACTACCCGCGTTCGTCGGGTCCCCCTTTTCTGGTCAATGTGTTAGTGACCAATCTCGGCAGCTCATTCTCTGAAATATGGCTTATTACCTGTTACTGTTACATCCCGATGCCTTGCTCTACACACGCCAGACTGAACATGGCTAAAAAAACACCTACACGCCTGATGCTTATTGCAGGGCTATTGTCTGCGGTGATCCTCGTCGCTAAACTTCAATCCAACCCTCTCTACTTGCAAACGAATTTTTTGTCCACGTATCACTCCACGGATGGTGCATATGGGCAATCTGAGACAGCTTGCTCAGGCGTTCCCGACATCGAAACGTGGTCTCACTGTCAGGATGGACAACCCGCAGACGAGGACGGAAGACGACCTGAATTCGAAAAAGAAATGTCTCAAATGCACCATATATTATACTCAGTATCGAGTCCCGACCGGAAGTATTTTAAGATCGATTTTGGGAGAAGATCCGTGATGAATCCCAGTATCATACCCCATCCTGAATTGCTTGACACCTGGATCATCACTGCACAACTTCAAATCCCTCCTTCGGCTCGAAAGGCATCAGTCTGGTATGCTGAACTCGTCTGCAATGCGGCGTTCTCGGAGGATAAGCGAGTTCTGAGCTGTCTGGAACCACCACTGCAATTGCCCATACCAGCGACGTTTGGTGACTCCAGCAAGTGCGTCGGCGACCTTTCATACTTTAGTCTCAGCGTTGGGCCTCATGATGCGAGGGTATTCTACGGGCCCGAAATTCCGTACACCATTTATGGCTCCAATTCTTTCTTTTCGTGCTTTGGACAATGGATCTCCGATTTTCGAATCTTGGTGGACTGGGGCATAGACACGATACATGAACACGAGTTCCTCCAGTATCGTGAGCTCCAACGTCCAATGCCATGGAATGCTGTTGAAAAGAATTGGTTCCTTTTCTGGGACGACTTTGGACAAATGTTCGTACACCATGATATTGCACCGGTGCGAGTGTTTGCTAAACTCGAGCTAGATGGCTCCGTTGGGCCAAACTTGGCTCTGGCGACCGCGACTTCTGACCAAGCGTGTCTCAAGAGATTCTTGCCTGAGAGTACAAGCGTAACGGAGAGCATTCATCAAGCAACAAACTCGCTAGCTATCACTCTATGTGCACGATCTGACCAATCTTGCCAGCCCGATATGACCAATGCCTTTGTGCTTTTCATCATCCAACAAAAGACTTTACACGGTCTTCATCCCGTATATGAGCCATATGTCGTGCTTGCTCAGCGTTCTATGCCATACGAGATTTATGCGGTCTCGTCGAAACCAATTTGGATTTTTGGTCGCGAAACTGCCGCTGAAAAGTCAGATATATCTTCTTCAACATTGTTCTCAGAAGATTCCGAGATGCTCTACGTGACTAGCATCAGCTGGAAAAGCCAAGGCCAGAAGTATCATGGGTTTATTGATGACACGCTGTTCCTGGCATTTGGCAGGGAGGACTCGGCCGCTGGCGGTATCGACGTTACCGCAAGAGACCTCTTAGCAGAGCTGGGTATGTGTGCAGGACTTTGATTTAATTCTTTACTAGGAGATCGTTCTCAATTATCTTGAGGATGAATGCGATCTTGTTACGATGTATAATACATACATGTGCTTGAATATTGGGAATTTAATCCAGCACCGAACAATCCACTATCGATACACGGAAATTACAGAACGAACAAAAGGAGAAAGATAACCAAGATCCCTTTCAGAGTCAGTGGCAGTCCAAAATACTTTTCGGTCTCCATTTCTCGTACTGTCTTCCTATCTTTCTCTCTGTTTGTTCGCCTAGAACTTGGTTAGTGGGCTGGGTGGCTTAGGCGGCGCTGTGTAGCGTGCTCTCCCACAGGATTAGTTTAGTTGACATGAAAAACGTTGGCCAGTTCCCAAGCGTTATGCGCCCTTCACATGTTTTTTGCCACCATTTTGTCTAAGACATTGATCGACCGAGGTGGTCCCCGTACATGGAGAGTGCCCCATTAACTTTGAGTAACTTTGAGCATGTGCCCGAAACTCAAAGTAGTTAGTGCCAACGTAGTGTGGGGCATATGGTCCTCAAGCCAATGACCCTGATCTTCTGCGTTGGGCGTATGCATCGATTGGTCAATGGAAACTATCAAACTCACACCTCACTGCCAGAACGTCTCTCCGGCTGTCAATCTAGATTAGGTCAGATATCCGATCGGTAGATGCTTTAATGCACCTGGCCACCTTTGGTCTCCACGGGGTAATTATGACAGGAATTGGTCAATGCGGGCAATATCATGCATCGCTACGAATTTGGGGAAGGATCGTGCACGGTTTGGTATCTGCTATGGCCGGAATCGGGCATCGGGCGAGCTTTTGCGGAAAATGAGCTAGGGGCACAGTGACGAGGTCCAAGGAGAACTGACCGACAGACCTGAGGATTCAGACAAAGTTTCTTCGCTCTAGTATTTCTCCCCTTAGTTGTGGCACCGTTCTTCTTGCTGTCTTGGGTCTCGTACCTTTCAGAGTCGGAACGAAGTTAAATCCCGTGTAAGTTGTTTCCTCACACACGCCATGAATAATAATCTAAAGACTCAGAACCAAGGACGTATTTAATTTCTTTTCTATTTTCAGTTAGATTGCCGTTGCCGATGTTGCATCCAATATTACAATTTTAGTGTCATACATTACGATGGGACTTTTGTTTTCCGCATACCCAGCTTTTAGAGGTATGCATATTTATATAGGCAATGTTGCTGGGGAGTGCCTTGCTTCGAACCGCCATGTCGCCATTTCAATGAGACTTCGTGAATTCCTATACATGTGAACAAGTTAGTTCAAATATTTTGACCATAAGAATGCTTTTCCTTCGTGTCATAAGGCGTTCCTCTTCTGAGGACTCCGTTCGTCGTTATTCTTTCCATGGACTATAACAATCGAATTTGAGAAGGCTCTAGGGTCTAGGTTGAGGCAGACAATTAATGAAAAAATTCACCCTGCAGTCAGGTTTTGTACAGTGTCGTAATTGTGCAATGTTTTCTAGAATAGGAGATATATTAAATGAGTGTAGCTTGAGATACCTTGGTAGCAAGAAGCCACCAGCGTCAAATTATGTATATCAGACAACAGTCGAAAGAAACTCCGAGTCTTTCTCCACGCCATTCTTTAGACTAAGAACATCAGGCTAGCTAGCAGGATGGCAGTGCCAGCCACCTGAGCAGCTCCGGATCCGATACCAGACGCCCCGTTGAATTGGGAGGTGCTCGAAGGCGAAACGGTGTTGACCGTGGACGAAGTCGTGGAACCCATAGTCGAGGTCATGGAGTCCGCAGGCAAAGTCTGAGAGCTTCTGTCCAAGCCACTGACCGTGGTTGAATTGGAGCTGCTCGATGCGGTCGGAGCACTTTCCGCAGCAGTCGATGTGGGAGCCGATGAGTCGACCGGCGGGACAGAGAGTGGGTGGCCAGCACCAGAGCACAAAGATACGACGACATTGGAAACGGCTAAAGCGCATGGTTAGAGCGAATCATACTGAAGAGAATATGGCTTCTCATACCTTGTTGGTCCGTGACATCACAAGTTTGTTTGACGCAGGGCACAACCTGTTCCACGAGGCCCGTCTTTTGACAATGGCATGCGAAATCCGTCAGCTCAGAGCAGCCGTCCACGGTGAGAGCCGAAGTGAGACAGTTAAGCTGCGAGAGGAAGAAGGAGAAGAGAGCACGGGTTAGTTTTGAAACGAGATACGGAGTCGGGGCATTGAGCGGACAGGCCTCACAGAGCATTGTGGGATATTGGATAGTTGGGCGCTGGTGATGGCACCGGCGCCGAGCACGACAGCAGCAGCAGCGAGACGCATTTTGGCTATGATGCGGAAACGAAGGGATGGATAGCCTGGAGGTTGTCTGGCGTGAAGGGTCTCTCAACGCGACAGGCACAATTAAACTCGAATGTATGCACCCGACTAGTCTTATATAATCCAGCACTCCAGGCCGTATTTCCAGCTAGCGGAGTATACCGGCTATGAGCACATCATTCATGTCATGTTATTGGTCGCGTAGAGGTATCTTTGATTTCTCCTTTCCATTGACTTAGTCGGCTCGGGTCTTTTCAGACTTGGTCTGCTAGTTTTTTATACAGTGTAATCCTGTTACGATGATACGGTTGGCCTGTAATGGTATGAACAAATGAAATCAAAGGTTGAACGAGGCGGAGTCCCAAACCCCAGACAAAGATGGTTTAGCGTGGTCCTTTGGCTCTGTTGCTAGAGTGTTTGTACCCTGACTAAGATGGCGTTACCCGCACATGTCTTTAATTAAACGAAGTGGAGTGAGCCTGGGAGTGCGTGACAATGTAATTGGAAAACCAAGGGACCGTTCCCGAGAAGCGAAACTATCCCCTCGTTCATCCCAGGAAGCACAATCAGCGCAGTTTACTAGCGTATTATACTAACGTGTGTTATTGGCTGGCCGCTGTAATATCTCAGTAATCAGATTTAGTGTAATTAATTAGGACTATTGTGCAATTCATCCCAACATGGCCCTTTTACACATAGTGCTATATTACCACACTCTCTACAACCAGATCTTGACCGTGGTGCATGTTGACCTCTTTTACCCTTCTGTCTCTTATAATGACACTATACACAGGCTTGCGCCTATTTAGCTGAATCCGCTGGTAATTTCTAGGCTCTGTTTGCCGGTTTGGTGATAGTGGTGCTTAGGCTGTGGCATAACGTGGGTCACAAGCGGGCGGGCCACCACACCAAAAACGCGTTGCGTGTAGGACCTCTTCTTTTTTAAACTACCACCATGCCACCAGTTCGCGCCGCAAACCGCCAAAAATTGATAGAGCAAGAGGGTAGGATCGAATTTGCAGTACAGGCTCTAAAAAAGAAAGAAATTGCATCTATATGCGAGGCTGCGCGCATCTTTGACGTCCCGCATACTACGTTAACGCAGCGCATGAAAGGTGCTATTTATGCACCAATTATGCGCCCAAATTTAATGAAATTAGATCAAATTGAAGAGGAAGCACTGAAGGCATGATTATTAGACCTTGATAAACGTGGCAAGGCCCCTAACTATTCTATGGTGCGCGAAATGGCGAATATACTGCTTGCGCAGCGCAGTAGTAGCACTACTATTACTGTAGGCGCAAACTGGGTCTACAATTTTGTTAAACGCCACAAAGACCTCAAAGCATGCCCTTCACGTCGATATGCTGCGCAGCGTGCTTTATGTGAGGATCCTACGCTTGTTCGCGAGTGATTTAACCAAAATTGCGCTGTTATTGCTGATTATGGCATTCTCGACGATGATATCTACAATTTGATGAGACTGGATTCGCAATCGGGATAACTAGCACTTCAAAAGTTGTCACCAGCCGGGAATGGCATGGTAAACGCAAACTCTTACAACAAGGAAACCGAGAGTGGGTAACAGCTATCGAATGTATCCATTTGAACAGTGTTCTACCCCCGACCATCATTTCTAAGCAAAGAATTTGATGTTAGCGTGGTGCAGTACTGTACCAAGTGACTAGCGCTTCGGGGTCGGTGATAATGGATGGACTACCAATCAAATTGGTATTTCGTGGCTTGAAAATAGCTTTATCCCCTACTTTACAACGCGTCGACGTGGTGCCTGGACAATGCTAGTTATAGATGGCCATGGGAGTCACCTTAGTCCTCAGTTTGATGCTATATGCAAGGAACACAACATTATACCAATTTATATGCCTGCACATTCATCACACCTATTACAACCACTAGATGTGGGTTGTTTTAGTGTTCTAAAGCTCTTTTATGGCCAAGCTGTGCAAGATCTTGCACGTGTGGGCTCATCATATATTGATAAGCTGGATTTTCTCGACCTATATCCCGCAGCGCGCAATATAACATACAAGACCTCTATAACTACTAGCAGTTCTATGGGCTCTGGTCTTATTCCGTATTCGCCGGAGACAATACTACCTAAACTTGATATTTACGTAGAAAAACTTGATATTTACGTAGAAAAACTTGATATTTACGTAGAAAAACTTGATATTTACGCACCAACACCTATACCACTACCATCGCGTGGCAGGTCACAGGCCAAACAGGCTTTTCATGGGCCCATGGCCCGGCCCGGGCTTTGGCAGGACTAGCGACAACTGTTCGATTAGGGCTAGGCCTGCATACTGTTTATTATAATCTTGAGGAGAGGAAGCTATTTATGCGTCGTTCGTCTTGTTTACCCTATGAGGTCACGTGCCATCGTGTGATACCCTGTCGGGCCTCTCCGCCTGGTTTTCCTGCAGGAAAAAAGGTTACGTGGTGCCACGTGATATCTCCTCTGGCCCGTTACAGTTGGCTCGAGCTAGGGGATTTAATATCTAAGTTAGTATAGTGTAGCGAATCTCTATTGCTCTAATAGTTAGAAGGTATTGGTAATGATTACAGAGATATATAATAAGCTGATAGGGTATAATGGCATACTGGCAGTTTATATAGATCTAGATTTATTACGTCGCGTTGTATGTAAAGAAATCTATCTTTAAATAGCAAATAGTCAGATATAGGAGTCGGGAGTCAGAGATAGGTGAAGTAAATATTTTGTCTGGGGCTGCTGCGGACGAAGAGGAGAAGTAAACAAACGAACACAGCACGATTAGAGAGAGAGAAACAGGATACAGGATCACCGACGCAGTCATGTTACGTACGTGGTAGTGGACGTGAATTGTATCCGAAGAGCATGCCCGCCATTTGAGTCAGGGGTATTATTATGAAAGAAGCAATTATGATATGATAGAGAAGATATGAGGTGGGGTCAGGCGGGCCAACAGCACCAATCAGGGACGGAGTAGATGCAGTGAGGGCTGGCTACATCACGTACTAGGGTGTAGATCGCTCACGGCAATTTGAGCCTTTGGCAGGCCTTTCTTGTAGGCGGTATCTCGTTCATGTGCAACATTGGCCCGGGCACAAATCAATAGTACCATCTTTTTTAACTATTGTAATGGGGATTTCCGCTCTCAACATCGGTGCCCTAGGATCATGTGACGGAAGCCTTAGCAACAAGGCTCCTGTTTT